>JAAALK010000289.1:91074144-91134066 GCA_019279435.1 Zizania palustris
GTTCGGGGCCATAGCACATCATAATTACCTTTGTCTCAAAATGCCCACGCAAGGTGGAGTGCTTACTATTTCAGGAGACCAAGCTGTAGCCAGGAGGACGGAGTATGGCCATGGGCAGCCATTGGACCCCGACAAGTGCATAATGTGGCGGAAAGCGTCGAAGAAGTACCGAAGGCCTCGAACCCTCCGAAGGGATCTTCGCTCAAGCCAAGCCCGGAGGGTGATGTTGAGACAAGAATAATCTCGGAAGATGGCAAAGAGTACCCAGTGAAATTCGGCAAGGGGCTATCTCCAGAAATAACCACCTCGTTAGAAGAAGTCGTCAGGAAAAATCTGGACATATTTGCTTGGGCTGACGAAGACATCACTGGGGTCAATCGAAGCATCATCGAGCATAGTCTGCTCGTCAACCCGAAGGCCAAGCCGGTGCGCCAGGGCTCCGCAAGCTGTCAGCAGAAAGAGCAAGCCTAGCCAAGGCCGATGTAGAAAAATTGTTAAGAGCTGGCATCATTAGGGAGGTAGCCCATACCGAGTGGTTGGCTAACCCTGTTTTTGTAAGGAAGAAGGACTCGAGCAAGTGGCGCATGTGTATTGATTTCACTTCATTAAATAAAGCATGCCCGCGAGACCCCTACCCGATGCCCCGAATAGATCAGTTGGTAGATTCCACAGCTGGGTCCGAATTGCTAAGTTTCCTCGACGCATACTCCGGATATCATCAAGTATGGCTAAAACGCGAAGACAAAGCCAAGACAAGCTTTATAACTACTTCCGGAGTATTTTGTTATGTAGAATGCCTTTTGGGCTGCGGAATGCCGGAGCAACCTTTTCTCGTTTAATAGCTAAAGCTCTAGGTCATCAAATAGGCCGAAATGTCGAGGCCTATATGGATGATATTGTAATAAAAAGTGCTCAAAAGCACCAGCATAGCCTAGATCTAGCCGAAACGTTTGAGAGCCTCCGAGCATGTGGAGTACGCCTCAATCCGGAAAAATGTATATTCGGAGCTCAAGCAGGGAAACTGCTAGGGTACTTAGTTTCGAGCAGGAGAATCGAAGCTAGCCCAACACAGATAAGTGCACTGCAAAGGATGGCTCCTCCAGAGAATTTGAAGCAGGTTCAAAAGTTAGCAGGGAGACTTGCAGCTCTTAGCAGGTTCCTGGCCAGGTCAGCAGAGCGGAGCCTCCCAATTTTCAAAGCACTAAAGGGGTCTGAAAGCTTTCAATGGACATCGGAGTGCCAAAAGAGCTTCGATGATATAAAAGAATACCTCGGAAGATTATCAATTTTGACAGTTCCCCTCCCAGAAGAAACATTGCTCCTTTATCTTGCAGCAACAAATTCAGCAGTGAGCGCAGTACTAGTCCGGGAAGTTGAGCTTAAAGGAAAGCTAGTCCAAAACCCAGTATATTTTGTGTCGGAGGCATTATCCGGAGCTAAAGTCAGATAGTCTGAGCTCGAGAAATTTGCTTATGCCCTAGTAATGGCCTCGCGGAAGCTGAGGAATTATTTCTTGGCGCATAACCTGATTGTCCCTACGTCGTATCCTCTTGGGGATATGCTCTGAAACAAAGATTTCACAGGCAGGATTGGAAAATGGGCGGTCGAGCTGGCACCCTTCGAAATCTCCTTCACGGCGAGGACAGCTGTCAAATCTCAAATTATAGCAGATTTCGTGGCAGAATGGACTCCATCTGCACTTTGGACCCCAGAAGAACCCTCCGAAGGTTTTTGGACAATATTCTCTGACGGAGCTTATCAAGCATCAGGTGCCGGAGCAGGGGCCGTCATCATATCACCATCAGGGCAGAAGGCCATGTATTCCGCAAGGCTCAACTTCAGAACCACTAATAACATTGCCGAGTATGAAGGAATCTTGCTAGGCCTCCGAAAGGCTAAAGCACTCGGAGCTGCAAGAATAGTGATCAAGACAGATTCCCAAGTCGTCGCGGGGCATATTGACAAAAGTTTTCAAGCAAAAAACCCACATCTCGCGCAATACCTTGAAGAAATCCGCAAGGCCGAAGCAGCATTCAAAGGGTTTACAGTTCGAAGCATCCCTCGGGCAGAGAATCAACTCGCAGATATTCTGGCAAAGGCTGCAGCAGGAGCGGTGGACCTCCCGGAGGGTGCTTTCTACGAAGAGCTAGAGCAGCCAGCGGCTGACCAAATACCCTCGTCAGAAGTAATGTGCATTCCAACTACAGAATGGCGGGCTCCGATAATAAGCGTGTTGCAAAGTAGCATGGACCCTCCTGAAGGCCCAGAAGCTCGAAGGTTGCAAGCAAGAGCTCGAAATTACAAGCTTGTTGATGAAGTACTATACAAGGCCGGAGTGTGTTCACCCCTGCTTCGATGCATCTCACGGCCCGAAGGTCAAGACATACTTCGGGGCATCCACGAAGGGCTATGTGGAGGTCATTTAGCCCCTCGAGCGCTAGCAGGCAAGACGCTTCGGCAAGGGTTTTATTGGCCAACAATAGTAAAAGATGCGGAAGAACTAGTTCGAACATGCCAAGGCTGCCAGTGGATGGGCAGACGGAGCCATCACCCGCCAGCTCAGCTTCAAGTTATTGCCCCAGTATGGCCAATGGCTAGATGGGGCATGGACCTCATAGGCCCTTTCCCAGTGGCAAAAGGCGGCTTCAAATTTGCGGTGGTGGCAATCGAATATTTCTCAAAATGGGTTGAGGCGGAGCCGCTAACAGCTATCACCTCGAAGAATGTGCAACGATTTTTCTGGCAAAATATAATATGCAGGTTCGGAGTTCCAAGAGAGTTGACGGTGGATAATGGAACCCAGTTCGAAGCTGGCACCTTCCAAACATTTTGTGAAGAACTGGGCATTAAGTTGTGCTTCGCAGCAGTACGGCATCCACAGTCCAACGGAGCTGTTGAGCGAGCCAACGGGAACATCCTTTTCGGGCTGAATCGCCGAATTGTTGGATTGGCCAAGGGGCTGTGGGTCGAAGAGCTCCCCAAAATCTTGTGGTCCATTCGAACCACTCAAACCAGGTCAACGGGGTTCACACCGTTTAGATTACTCTTCGGAGATGAGGCCATGACTCCTACAGAGCTCAGAGGTGGATTGCTTCGCGTAGTACAGCCTGGGGACGAAAGTGACCGGAGCACTTCGCTGGACTTATCAGAAGAAACAAGGCTTCACGCTGTCGTGAACCTATCTAAGTACCACAAGCACACCAAGACATGGTATGACCTGAAGGTAAAGCTAAATGAATTAAAACCGGGTCATCTGGTGTTACGCAGTGTAATAGCTCCGGGGAAGCTAGGAAACAAATGGGAAGGACCATATGTTATCTTACGCTCAGGACGCCCCGGGTCGTTTAAATTAGCCAATTTAGAAGGAGAAGAATTGAAGCATGCATGGCATGCGGAGAACCTTAAGCGTTATTTTGCTTAGGGGCCCCTTGTAATCATTTGTAAAAACTTCCCTTTCTATGAATAAAGATAAGGGTTGAATTTTGTTTGCTCTCCGAATATCCCTTACTCCTGATGGACGCATTAGGAGGACAGAGATGCTCGTAGAGCCAAGCATCTTTCTCAAGACCCAAGCAGCCGCCTTCAAACCATGGTTCAAGGGCTACGTGGCCAACCTACGGATTCTAGGCTCCGGCTTGTTAGGATCCGTAGAAGAGTCTAAGGACTTTAAAGAAAAACAGATTTTCGGCCTCCGGGTGCGAAGTATCTGTAAAAGAGCCGAAGGTGGCCAACCTACGGATTCCCGGCTCCGGCTTGTTAGGATCCGTAGAAGAGTCTAAGGACTTTAAAGAAAACAGATTTTCGGCCTCCGGGTGCGAAGTATCTGTAAAAGAGCCGAAGGTGGCCAACCTAAGGATTCCAGGCTCTAGCTTGTTAGGATCCGTAGAAGAGTCTAAGGACTTTAAAGAAAAACAGATTTTCGGCCTCCGGGTGCGAAGTATTTGTAAAAGAGCCGAAGGTGGCCAACCTACGGATTCCAGGCTCCGGCTTGTTAGGATCTGTAGAAGAGTCTAAGGACTTTAAAGAAAAACAGATTTTCGGCCTCCGGGTGTGAAGTATCTGTAAAAGAGCCGAAGGTGGCCAACCTACGGATTCCAGGCTCCGGGTTGTTAGGATCCGTACAAGAGTTTTAAAAAATATATATATAATAATAAAGCGAGAAATTTTTTAGTCTTCGAAAGCAAATGATAAGTACAAGGTTCGAAGCATGCAGGTGTTCGGACAGTCATTGTGCCTAGCGAACCCTTTTCTATGGTAAAGGCTCCACCACCCACAAGGGGGGTCGGAGGGTACGAGTCACACAGCATACTTTCGAAGCATCATTATAATTGTACATCAAGAGAAATTTGTGTCTAAGCCTAAATAAAATCGGAGACCCTTTCGGCCCCTAGAGCTACCCCTACGGCTACTTTGCCCTTCGGAGCTCGAAGCCGCCGAAGTCGTCCTTTTAGTCTGGATGCTTATCTTCTTCTTCGAGGCTCGTAGTCTCCTCTGCTCCTCTTGAAGCTCAGCCCATGTCAGGAGCCTTTCGGAGTCAGCCCCCGCAGGGTCTTCAGCTCGGTACTCCGAGTCGGACCAGTCAATAGGTTCGGAAGACGAGGACCCCTCCGTCTTCTCTTCCTCTTTAATATAAGCCAAGACGTCTCTTCGAACTTCAAGAGTGATCTCCCCCCGTCTCCGCGAGGAATAGAAAAGCGGGAGCGGCGGTAAGGTCTCAAACCCTCGAGGTTTGCCCACTCCTTTCGGAGCTCGTCGGTAATTTCCAGAAGTTCGAAGTCAGGGCTCGAAATGCATGACAAAACCTAAAAAAGAGCAGAACACCCAAGACAAGTTCCCGTTTATAACTTTTTCATTAATAAAAACAGGGTTTACAAGGCTTCATATACATAGCAGTCCTAAGCGGCTAGACCTGCGGGTCGGTCGGCGGAGCAGGAACCGAAGGGGCTGGCGAAGCAGGAAGTGGTGGCTTTGTTTGCGCTTGCTTCTGCCGACGGGCCTCGTCAATCCAGGCCTTAGCTGCGACCTTATGGTCCGTCTTCCAGGTCGACCGGAAGGCTTCCCAGGCCGAAGCCACCTCCGAAGATGGCCGCAGCAAGTCGTCATCAGCGAAGCCTCCAGGAGACGAGCCTCCGACTGAGCCAACGGGGATCCGAAGGGATTCGAGATGACGAAGAACCCCGATACCAGCACACTGTCCGGAGATCTCCCTGTACCAAATACCGGAGTTCTTCATCAACGACGAAGCGACCTGGATCCTCGTCAGCTTCCGGTCAAGGGGCTCGTGGGTCGCAGCAGAAGACGAAGGGCACATGGTGCCGAAGTACTCCAGCGTACCCTGAAGGGCTTCCAAGGTACGGTCCGCAGTACTGGAGTTTTTCTTCTCCGCTGCTTCCAGGCCTGCGGCTGTCGCACCCACTTTGGCCACCCGGAGCATCAAAGAACTCTTGAGGGCCATCGCCTGGCTAAGAGCCCCCTGAAGCTCCACCAGCTGTGCACTTGAGGAAGCGGCCTCCTGGCGGAGTATTTCAACCTCCGCTCGAAGGACAACGCGCTCGGCCTCGACCTCCTGGGCAGATGAACGGAGGGCTCCGAGGGCTTCGTCAGACGCCGCCCTAGCCCTCCGTTCCTCCAAGACTTCTTCCTCCAGCCTGAGGGATCTCCCGGTGGAGTCGTTGAGGGCCGTCTGGAGGGTAGTGACCTTCCGTTTAAGTCGATTAACTTCGACCTCGTTGGAAGTCGCTGCCGCTCTAGCAAGGACAAATTGCTGCAAAAAGAACTAAGTAAGTACTGAAGTATTTATGACCACTAATGCGAAGTAGCTATGGTGTCTTTTTCATACCTGAAGGGCAGCCCTTTCGAGGGCCGTGTTGAGTGTCGAAGCCCTGGCCTCGCTCAAGACGGAGATCAACTCCGAATTAGCAATGTCCTGGCTTCTCTCAGCCAGGGGCTCCATGAGTCTTCGGAGGCCACTCCGGTGCTCCAGGAACGGAGCCAGCAGAGGAAGCCAAGACAAAGCTTGAGCATCATCCGCTATGGCCTCATCCTCCGAATTGCCAACGGAGGGTGCGGCCTGGCCAGGAAGAAGACCGAGGCTAGAAATACTCTTGCCCCTCCCCGGTACGAAGGAGGGCGAAGTAGGAGTACTCCGACCATCGGCAACCACCTCTTCGACCAGAACCGCAGCGGCGGAGGCAACCTCAGTGGTCGAGGCGGCCACTACAGGAGTGACCTCCGTCGCCAACTCCGTCCCGGCGAGCACGTCGTCCGCCCCGAAAGACACATTCTCCGCCACCAAATTCGGAGCCTCCAGAGGCGCGGAGGGGTCCGCTCGAATGGCAACCTCTGAAGACGCAGGGGCTTCAGACGCCACCAAAGCATCAGCACCCGAAGAGGTACCTGTTTCAATAATAAAATTAATAAGCATGTTTCCACAGACAGCAGGCAGGTGTTAAGTAAAAAAGGAGGAGCTTCGGAAAGAACCTCTGGGAGCTTCGTGGGGAAGGATTGTTGGATCCTCCAAGACTTCGTACATCTGGAGGATGTCAGCAAAGTCATCCCCCGAGGTCCTGCCCTCAACATTTCCCGTCGGAGCCACGACCTCCGCAGGGACCGCCTCGGGTGCGGGCAAGTTGGGAGTAGGGGAGTCTGACTCCACCTGCACGACGGCGGGCGCAGGAGGAGCAGTCGGAGTCACGCTTACCACCTCCCTGACGGAGGCGTTAGGGGGACTTCCCCTATATCTTAGTCGTCCAAGAGGTAGGCTTCGAAGGCCGCCGCTGTCTGGCCGTCGGAGTCCTCTGCCTCTTCGGAGGCTGAGCTTTGCGCACCCGGCGACGAAGCAGACGAGGTAGGCGCCAACTGCGAAGGGTGCTTCGCTACCTTCTTCCTCCGAAGCGGCTGCTTGCCGGCCTTCTTGGAGGGCTCGGCAGCGGCTTTCCTTTTACGGCCAACTGCTCCGGTCGGGGCGAAGTCAGGAAGATTCGGGGTCTCCATGCCGAGAGCTCTCCACACTCTGTTGGATCGCTCCCAGCTCCCCACCAGCTCCGACCTTCTTTGCCTCTCGGCCACCGAAGGGGCTCCGAGAACACGTTCGGTAGCCCGAACTATGTCCTCCGGAGCCAATGCCAGAGGCGCCGCTGAAAGAAAAAAGGTATGAGAATATGAGTATAATTGATTTCTTCATTTAAATATGATGCAGCAAGAAGAAGGTTTACCTAAGTTTCGGAGGTCCCCCTCCGAGGCTTGCGAGAACACTATCGGCCAGTTGGCTCCAAGGGGAGGGATCCGAAGGGCGACAAACTCCTCGGCCAAGTCACGCATGCTCATACGACGAGCCACCGATGTGAGCAACCCTAGCCTCGTCGAGAGCAGGCTAGGGTTCGGAGAGATGTCCGCTTCGTTCCGGTACCAAATCTCCTGGAGAGGACCAGCGAGGGGGGAGTCCTCTCCGACTTCGGCATAAACCATCGAAGTATCCAGTTGGTGTACCACCTGTCGTTTATAGCTTTTGCAGGGAAGTGGAGGGCATGCTCCCTCCGCAGCTGGAAATTGACGCTGCCGAAGGCTATCGTCACCTTGGAGTCCCCTAGCCCGTCTTGTGGCTTCGGTTGGCATATGGCTTCGTGGGTCGCGGCGAAGACTTCGGAGTGTCCTTCGCACCCCTCCGCTCGGAGCGCCCATTCGAAGATGGCCAAACGGGCGATGGCGTTGGGGGACAGTTGAGGCAGGGTGATATGGAACAAGTCCAACACCTCTGCCAAGAAGTCTACGGCCGGCAGCCCCAGGCCTGCTTCGAAGAATGCTTCGAAGACCACCACCTCTCCGATCCGCGGCCTTGGAGTCGACTCCGTCCCAGGGACTCGAGTCCTTAGCCCAGCGCCCAACTTTCCGTCCACCGCTTCTTCAATGGACTCGGCGGTGCTCAAGGATTGGCCGATGATGAAGCTTTGAGCAATCTTCTTCTTGGAGGGCGGACGGAGCGCCCGAGGATTCTTGGGCCAGGCACCACTCGGAGCCCCCGCCATTGCCGCCGCTGCCGAAGCGGCCCACGCCTGCCTCTGCGCCAGGGTGTTGGCCGCCGCCGGGGTGGTGTGGCTAGTTCTCGCCATCGTGCTCGAGTGTTCAAGAGTTTGGAGGATTGGGGGAAAGGTGAATCGCAGGTGATGAATGCGGTAAAAAGTCTCGGTTAATCTCCGTCTCCCCCTTTTATAACCACGCGACCAGTACTACTCTTCGATTGATTTCACATTGCAGGTTCGGCTTCCGTCACCGACAAGTGGGTCCGGTAATTGGAACGGCGTACAACCGCTGTAAAAATCGACCGTTACCTTTTTGCAGAGGGTAACGGCTACTTGCGCTGTAACGGTTACTTCTAACGGTGCCCCACGATGTTCGCTCTCCGGAACCGTCTCCACGACGTGTGCACTCCGAAACCGTCTCCACGACGTTTGTACTCTGTAATCGTTCCCTTCCCAACATGCGTTCCCACTGTACCAAGAACTCGAAGGGGAAGGTTCGAAGGCGTTGGGTCCAAAATCCTCGGCTAAGTCACAGCATCCTCAAATCCTCTTTAAGCCTCAGAAATTAGAAATGTTCTTTTCGTATACTGCCTTCTTTCTAAAACAGGTTAACTACAGAAAGGCGTATTCGAGGGGCTACTGTTGGGGGAAATTACTCCATTTCCAAGACTTAAAGATTAATCCTTCAAAGGCTAATGAGGACTTCGAAGCCGGCGGACTGTTGCTCGAAGCATACGTCACCATGACCGGAGGGTGCTACGGTGCGAAGCCATAGAGAACCCTCCGAAGGGAGGATGGAGACCTCGAAGCCGAAGGACATGATTGATTGGATGTCCAGCTTATCCATTTGCCTTGCAGTACTTTACCGTGTATAACCTTGTTTATAATACCGAATAGTTTCTACTATGTCGGTTGTAATCTAGGGGTAAATAGGTCTTTTCCTTATGCTTTTTCCCCTATAAATACCCCCCATTGTACCCTGTAAAAAGGGGATCCAGAACAAGTTGTTCATCTACACTTATTCGGACCACTTGAGCTATTATCCATTTCGGAGGCTCAAGGTAGTCCTTAAACACAAACTTCCTGTTTGTCCGTTCTTGATTACCGAGAACCTGTTGGCGTAACGTTTGCGCCAACATATAACAACTCATATATTGATTTCTTGTTGTAGATATTGAAGAATCAGCACCACTAACCGCAGGCTGCACTGTGTTTCTTGCAATAATTTTTGACTTGCCCATGGAAGAAACACAAGAGGTAGTGCCACAGGTATGTGCTCCACTGGTCGGACTAGAAGAAAACTGACCTCTAGCTGCAATGGAACGACAAGCAACCTTTATGTCTTCGGCAATCCGAACAATGCGCTTGATGTTGTATGTTAACCCTAAAAGAAAACATTGCATGGTATGCTCGGGATGTTCACGAACTCTAGCTCGCTGCATGATCAACTTCATATCTTGATAATAAGCATCCATGGTCATAACACCTTGCTTCAAATTCTGCAATTTGTCATATTGAGAGGGGATATAGTTGCGAGGAACAAAATGCTCACGCATGACTTCCTTCATAGTTCTCCATATAACAATTGCTAGTTCACCATCTTCCTATCTGGTATGCACTAGATTATCCCACCAACGCAAAGCATAACCAGCAAATTCAAAAGATGCCAACTTGATTTTTCTATTTTTTGTATAATCATGTACGCGCCAAAACTTTTCCATCTTTAACTCCCAAGTGAGATATTCTTCAACATCAGTAGTTCCTACAAACATGGGTATAGAAAATTTTGGATTGCCTAGTCCATCATCTTCACAGTTAGCCGGTGCAATATCAACATCAAACATTAGATGACAAATAGAACCACAGACTCCATTGCCACGACCTCCATCGACATGGCCTCCGTTGCCATGACCTCCAATGCCGCCGCCATGCTGATCATTATAAACACTTGTCTCTCCATCATCATCAGATTCATCCACATGTTGCTGGTTGTCTTGACGATTAAACAATGTTTGCAAGGTTGCTACAGCATGTGTTAAGTCTGTGATAGAACGTTGAAGTGTTTTCACTTGCCTTTGTGTTTCTTGAACCATGTGAACAACGCCATCTACTTTCAGCTTCACTTTCCGCAAATCAGTAGAAAATGGTTTAACAGCATTGTGAAACCAAGGGTGGTTTCGGTATGGATGATAAGTGATTGACAAGGATGAGTGGTTGAGCGATGGAGTGTTGGTTGAGTGCATCGAGGGGTTCAATGTAAAGTTCAGGAGTGGTTGCCGAAGTTTCGGCGGTGCGTCGCGTCCTTGTTTTGGCTTGTCTTGGATGTATAGAGTGGAGATGTTGATCGACTATCGATGGCGAGTGATCAAGGGTCAAGCGAGGAGCTCGATGCTAGAGGATCAGGTAGGCTGGACGAAGTTGGAGAAGATCTCAAGAGTGCACGAAGAGACCGAGCGAAATTTGGACGGACGGATGGAAGCGACGGCATGACGACCGGGTCTGCGAGAGGGAGGCCAGGGAAAGCACACAGGCGGCTTGAGGGGATCGAGAGTGGAAGTGGCTTGATGGCGCTCGGAGTCACAAAGCGGTGTCGCGAGTCAAAGGGTTGAGAGGTTTTGTCGGTTTTTGCTGAAAACCGTCACAAATCTATTTTTGTTGATTTCTATAGTTTGGAGTTCTTTTTGCTTTGAGTCAATGTGTAATAAAAAGTTGAGAGTCTAGAGTAATTGTACTCCTTTGGTATATTTTTCAGAATTTCCTAATTCTGAAAATATATTACAAGGAATAGGACTTTTGTGTAATTTTCAATTCTAGAGGGTTCTTTTTAGAAAATACCCCCCATGGTTGGCCTATAAATAGGGGACCATATCCATGGGCAGGTGGAGGATTTTCGGTTGTTCTTTTTGCTGAACTAAATATCAATTTCATACATTTTCTGCTGCTTTTGCTCAAATCTGTGCGTCACTATTTATCATCCGACAACTTGAACAATGCAGCGATGAAGAACTCCAATTCCTAGTGCAGGTTAGTTTTGTGGCTGAATTCGATTTTGTGAGCTCTTTTCTGGTGAATCCACTTCAGAACTTCATATAGATGTCTAAGGTGTATGTTTTGAATGAGAAATTTTTGAAAGTTGCAAGTGATTTCTGCAATATCTTCTTGATCTTTTTGCTGCTCAAAAGAGGCACCATAGCTCTAAAAAATTACTCTCAGAAATTGTTTCAGATTTTGGTTTAGCCTTCTACATGTTTGATGAAATGTTGCTTCAATTGTTCATCAGCATCTTGGCTAATTCTTGAACTGTTTCTTGAATGACATCATGGTTGAAGGGATTCAAAGATTTTCCATAACTACTTTTGCAGAAATTGAAGATTAATCTTTGCTACTATCTCTATTTTTGTTGTTGCAGAGAAGGTCTGATTTCTCTTCTATTTTCCTTGAGTAGTTAATGTTTTTAGGTTCTGAAAATTCTATTTAGATCACTTGTGATCTGAAACAAACTGATCTGAAACTGAATTCAAAACTGAAATGAATTGGGTATACAGTTTTCAGAGTTATATTGTTCTTCATCTAGGTTTCAGCAAAAGTTGTGTTAGATTACTTTAACTGCTTTGCTGAAACTAAGAGCAGTTTGTGTCATAGTTTCTTTCTGAAATATTGTGAATTCAACTAAAACCTGATCTGAAATTTGTTTTCAAGGATAAATTAAATTTGCTAGTTCAGATCTGATCTGTGATCTCTGAAATCTCTATTCAGTTTTATTTCTGGTTCAGATCTGAATTCTTCATGTGAATTGCTGCATTTTGAATTTTGTCTTCACTATCCAAATGCAAAATTGAAGTACTGTTCACCATCATGAAGATTTCAGTAGCTGATCCTTCAATTGAGTCTGTTTGAATTTTGTGTGAATTGAAACTTGGAATTCTGAGATTTAAATCAGCACACTGTGTATTATCTAGCTTAATCTGAGTGCATAATTCTGAAATTGAGTATTCATAAAAGTATTGTTTATCATCAATGAAGTTTTCAGATTGTGTAGATATGATTCTGAATTTTTGTTTACAAGAATCTGAATAGCTGAAATAGTTTGTTGTTTACTCTGATTGCTAGAACTGATACAGGTTGTGTGTTCTGAATTTTACTCTAGAAGTGGTCTTATCAGCACTGTCCTGTAACTGGCATTCATTCAGCTTTCTTCAGGAGTTTTTGGATCTACTGTGAACAACACTAGATCATTTTAGTCAAAAGTGTATTTACATGTTATTGCTTATTGATTCAGAAGTATTTATAAACTGTCCCAATTCTGAAATCTGTAAACCTGAATTGTTTTAAACTTGCAATTTGTTTTAGAGTTATCAATCAAAGGTTGAGCTATGATTTTATCTGGAGAAACTATTCATTGTCCAAGATCTTTCAGATGAGCAGAATTGTTGGTAGATTGAATTAAATTCTAATCTAAAGCCCTGAAATAGAGTGTTCTGAAAATTTCTGTTATTAACTGAAAGTGTTGTTTTGATTCAATTCAGAAGTTGATTCAAATTTAATCTTGATTCATACACTGATTTGAAACTGAAATGTTTTTAGGATAACCTGATTGGTAGCTTCAGAACTTTGCATTACAATTTAATTTGAAATCAATCTGAATCTCTGATTTAACCCTGAGCTCAATTTTAGATTTACAACAGTAATCTGCAATATGATTCAATTGTTTTGATGAACTGAATTGAATTTGCTTGGTGAGTATATCTCTCGAGAATAGATTGCAAATTGGATATTATCTAGAATCTGAATTTTGTTCAGAACTGAAATTTGTTTTGAGGTTGAAATCTGAGTTCTGAATTAATTGAGTTCTAGTTTAAAGCTGAAATCTAGTTTCTGAATTTTGAGAAGTTATTGTTCACCATCCTAAAATTTTCAAGAAGTTGCAATTTCAAGTTAGATATGTTTGATTTAATTTGATTTAGGAATCTGAACAGTTTTGTAGTAAAACTGAATTCTGAAACTTGATTTGAATTTCTGAGTATTTTTCTGATTCTTTGAAACATGTCGGAGTTACATTGATCGACACCTTTCTATCGACTATTCGTTTGCCGAGATAGTATCTATATTTCGGAGTTTCAAATACCGACAACACAGATCGACTGTTCAAACTCCGATTTGCTCTAAACTGTGATTTTGAATCAAGTTTTGCACTGTTATAGTACTACTCTGTTCAAAATTGATTTGATCAACATTTGAGGTGCGTTGGGTGATCTGAACAGGCCATCACATTCGCACAAAAGTGTTGAGGCGCCTATTCACCCCTCCTCTAGTCGCCATTCCGATCCCACAATTGGTATTAGAGCCGGTTAGATCACCAATTGACCTTAACCGGTTTGTGATCCTTGTTTTGGCGACATGGAAAGAAACACAAAAATCCCGATGTTTGATGGTTCAGATTATTCTTATTGGAAGGTGTGCATGGAGGCTTACCTTCTGAGCCAAGGAAGTGTTATTTGGGACATCGTTGATTCCCAATATGTGATCCCTGAAACTCGAACCTCAGAGACTGATAAAACAAAGTATGAGTGCAACAGCAAAGCGAGAAACATACTTTTTGTCAGCCTAAGTCGCAAAGAGTTTGACAGGGTCCAGCACGTACGAACTGCTCATGAAATCTAGACCACTTTTAGAACTTTTCATGAGGGCACTACCCAGATTAAGGCTAGGAGGAAAAGCACATATAATCAAGAGTACCAAATGTTTGTGCAAGGCCCCGGCGAATCGGTAGATGCCATGTTTGCACGCTTTGATGGGATTGTCAGTAATTTGCGCTCCACTGGGACTTTGACTTACTCTGACCACGATAAGGTGATCAAACTTCTATATGCTCTTGATCGTAACATATGGGAGGTGAAGATCTCCAGTATTGAAGAGTCGGCAAGCTTTGACACTCTGACTTGTGACAAAATCTTTAGTAAGCTTAAGTCCACCGAGATTGCCAAGGCGTCTCGACCAGGAGCTGGAAAAGCTTTGTTGCCTTCGATTGATTTGGTTTCTAGTCCTGGCAGTGGTACCTCATTTGGAGGTAATTTTTCTGGCATTTCTAGAATTTGTGCTTATTCTGGTGCTTTTGACCTGTCCTCCCTTGTCTCTGTCACAAAAAAACAAGTGGACACTCTAGATGATGAGGAGCTAGCTCTCATTGTTAAGAAGTTCACTCGCTTTTATAATGATAGACGAGACCAAAGGAGAGGACGGTCACAGGGGTGTTTTGAATGTGGAGATACGTCTCACATAAAAGAGAATTGCCCTAAACTAAAAATGAAAAATGAAAATGAGCACAAACACCAAAAATGGAATAAGAAACCCTATTCCAGAGGGAAGCGAGGAAAATTGGCTAAAAGAGTAGCCAAAGCTTTTGTGGCCACCCTCAGCAACATCGACAGCACATCAAGCGAGGAGCCAAGCTCGGAGGAAGAGGAGCCTCCCAAGAAAGAGAAGAAGGAGAAGAAGGAGAAGAAGACGATAGACCTCAACGACCTTTGCTTCGCGATCGACGGCAACGACAGCAGCGACGAGCTCTACACTTCTGAGGTATATCTATCCCATGATCAGCTTCTTGTTCAGAATGATGAATTGCATGATGTTGTTTATTCTCAGGATAGATTACTTAAACTTGCTGCTAAAGAACGAAAAGAATTAAAATTCAGACTTGAAACTATTTGCACTGAACTTGCAATTTTGAAATCTAAGTCTGATGATGTCAATTGTGAGTCATGTCTTACTATTATGAATGAACTTGCTCAGCTGCATTTTACACATGCTCAAACTGTTGAAAAACTTGATTGACTGAAAAGCAGCTTTTGGTGGTGGAGTCTAGTCCTGTGGTCATTAATGAATGCCTGAACTGTCATTTACTTGTTGAAAGCATTAATTTGAGAGGTAGGCATGTTGATGAACTTAAGGCTAGATTGGATAGTGTTGAGTGTTCTAAAGATGTGCAGCCAGCGTGTCCCACCTGCATCACCCTTAAGGACCAACTCAGCTTTGCTAGAGAGCAAGCGAAAAAATTGAAATGTGAGAATGACTACCTTCTCTCCGTGGTGGAAAAATGCACTGAAGGAAAGGGTAGGATGGATCTGCTTTTGGCTAAACCAAAATGTGTGCTGATAGTGTAGGGTTAGCTCTCGGGTTGGGTTATGAGAGAACTACTCCAAACACTTTGAGCAAAATTGTGTTCACTTCTCCCACTACCCTTGAGAAAGAAAGAGCCCATTTATACACCGATCAAAAAGCCAAGAATCCTACTTAACCTACAAAGAAAGCTCTTCGTTCACCAGATGAACCTTCTCATCCAAAACCCAAGAAAACTGTGAGATTTGTGCTTAAGACCCATGCTCGCACACCCAAGAGAGTGTATCACTGCTCCTATTGTCATCGAGTGGGTCACTTGGTTGGGTTTTGCTTTCATCGTATCAGGTATGAGCAACAGTCTTTTGCTATGAGCTTTTAGGACATGCATTACCCATCTTTAGGTATGCATGAGTCTGCTTTTCGCTCGTATCCTTATTTTGAGGCCCCACATGGCTATATGAGTGATTTTGCCCCTTGTGGTGTACACCATGTTTCATATGGTGATAGATCATGTGTAAGAGGCTTTAATGCTCGACAGGTTGGGAGACCTCGTCGTTTTCTAGGTTCACGCTTTGTAGGTAGACCACGCACTTTTTATCATGGCTTATCTCTTGTGCATGGTCAGTCTACTATTTTGTCTGGTTCTCGAGTTTTGCGATGCTAGATTCCAAAACAGTTTTTAACTCACCCTCTCACTGAGCATCCGAGAGATTCTAGCATGTTTTGAGGGGGAGTTGTGTAGCATTGCATGAGCTTTTGTCATATGATTAATTACTTTTACAAGTACATGCTTTGTTATGCCTTTGTAGTATTGTCTTTAATACTATTGACTATTCTTGGCATGTTTACTTCTGATAATTGTCATGAGCATGGCTTTTATGTGTGAAAATTTGAAAACGATCACTGTTTAGTTTAGAAACTAGCTTGAATTGGCTGAGTGCTTTTGCTATCTTTTACACACCTGATAGCTAGGTCCTTTTTACTTGGATGCTAATACGCAACTTGATTTCATCAAAAATGAATGAAAATGAAAATGAATGAAAATGAAAATGAAAAATGAATGAAAATGAAAATGAATGATATTCATGTTGTTGTGTGCTAAAATTGAAAATATCCAGGTAGGTTTGCTTTGTCGCACTACTTTGTTCTGGACGGCTTACCATAGCACTTTGGTATGAACCAGGACATTGAAGTGTATACCGAGATCAATGCTTTAAGCTTTCGATAGTCTTTTGCTTGACCTAGGCTTGGCTTGGTCGGTTAGCATAAGGTTGACATGCAAATAACCCCTGGCACAAAAATGAAAAATTTAAAATTCATTGCATATCACGTTTGCTGAAGCACCTTGAAGTGGGATACACTTTTCTGGTTAGTATTTGATTAGCTTTTGCATCTTATGCCTTGACATGTCTAGTATGCTAGTCTAAGTGGTGATGCTTTTATTTGCTAAAATTTGAAAATGCTTGTTCATGCCTTTTGTTAAGATGGTATTCATCTAAGGGTGTCATTCAGTACTTTTAGACGATATTCAAGGCGAATGATTGCTTGTACTATAATTGCAGTTGCTCATGTTTCAGAAGCTCACATCTCTGCTTTACCCTCATTCCCCTCTTTGCATCTTTTTATCTCCTTGATGCCTGCATTGTTAAAGGGGGAGAAATGGTCTACATGATGCTTTTGGAGGCTTTTGGATTGCTTGGTTAAGGGGGAGTAATTGGCTAACCAAGGGGGAGTAATTGGCCTTCATGTTGAGATGCTTTTGCCTTGCATGTTGCATTGAGATGCTTTTGATGCTTTTGCCTTGCCTTGCATAAGGCTTTTGCCCAAGAGGGGAGATCTTTTACCAAGTGACATGTTTTGCTCTTTTATGAGTTTTTATGGTCACTTGTGCACTTAACTTGAATTCCTCATCATGTTTTTGTTTGGGGTTGTCAATGTACTCATCAAGGGAGAGATTGTGAAACCAAGGATGGTTTCGGTATGGATGATGAGTGATTGACAAGGATGAGAAGTTGAGCGATGGAGTGTTGGTTGAGTGCATCGAGGGGTTCAATGTAAAGTTGAGGAGTGGTTGCTGAGGTTTCGGCGGTGCGTCGCGTCCTTGTTTTGGCTTGTCTTGGATGTATAGAGTGGAGATGCTGATCGACTATCGATGGCGAGTGATCAAGGGTCAAGTGGGGAGCTCGATGCTGGAGGATCAGGTAGGCTGGGCGAAGTTGGAGAAGATCTCAAGAGTGCACGAAGAGACCGAGCGAAATTTGGACGGACGGATGGAAGCGACGGCGTGACGACCGGGTCTGCCAGAGGGAGGCCAGGGAAAGCACACAGGCGGCTTGAGGGGATCGAGAGTGGAAGTGGCTTGATGGCGCTCGGAGTCACAAAGCGGTGTCGCGAGTCAAAGGGTTGAGAGGCTTTGTCGGTTTTTGCTGAAAACCGTCACAAATCTATTTTTGTTGATTTCTATAGTTTGGAGTTCTTTTTGCTTTGAGTCAATGTGTAATAAAAAGTTGAGAGTCTAGAGTAATTGTACTCCTTTGGTATATTTTTCAGAATTTCCTAATTCTGAAAATATATTACAAGGAATAGGACTTTTGTGTAATTTTCAATTCTAGAGGGTTCTTTTTAGAAAATACCCCCCATGGTTGGCCTATAAATAGGGGACCATATCCATGAGCAGGTGGAGGATTTTCGGTTGTTCTTTTTGCTGAACTAAATATCAATTTCATACATTTTCTGCTGCTTTTGCTCAAATCTGTGCATCACTATTTATCATCCAACAACTTGAACAATGCAGCGATGAAGAACTCCAATTCCTAGTGCAGGTCAGTTTTGTGGCTGAATTCGATTTTGTGAGCTCTTTTCTGGTGAATCCACTGCAGAACTTCATATAGATGTCTAAGTAACTTTTGTTGTGGATGTTTTGAATGAGAAATTTTTGAAAGTTGCAAGTGATTTCTGCAATATCTTCTTGATCTTTTTGCTGCTCAAAAGAGGCACCACAGCTCTAAAATATTACTCTCAAAAATTGTTTCAGATTTTGGTTTAGCCTTCTACATGTTTGATGAAATGTTGCTTCAATTGTTCATCAGCATCTTGGCTAATTCTTGAACTGTTTCTTGAATGACATCATGGTTGAAGGGATTCAAAGATTTTCCATAACTACTTTTGCAGAAATTGAAGATTAATCTTTACTACTATCTCTATTTTTGTTGTTGCAGAGAAGGTCTGATTTCTCTTCTATTTTCCTTGAGTAGTTAATGTTTTTAGGTTCTGAAAATTCTATTTAGATCACTTGTGATCTGAAACAAACTGATCTGAAACTGAATTCAAAACTGAAATGAATTGGGTATACAGTTTTCAAAGTTATATTGTTCTTCATCTAGGTTTCAGCAAAAGTTGTGTTAGATTACTTTAACTGCTTTGCTGAAACTAAGAGCAGTTTGTGTTATAGTTTCTTTCTGAAATATTGTGAATTCAACTAAAACCTGATCTGAAATTTGTTTTCAAGGATAAATTAAATTTGCTAGTTCAGATCTGATCTGTGATCTCTGAAATCTCTATTCAGTTTTATTTCTGGTTCAGATCTGAATTCTTCATGTGAATTGCTGCATTTTGAATTTTGTCTTCACTATCCAAATGCAAAATTGAAGTACTGTTCACCATCATGAAGATTTCAGTAGCTGATCCTTCAATTGAGTCTGTTTGAATTTTGTGTGAATTGAAACTTGGAATTCTGAGATTTAAATCAGCACACTGTGTATTATCTAGCTTAATCTGAGTGCATAATTCTGAAATTGAGTATTCATAAAAGTATTGTTTATCATCAATGAAGTTTTCAGATTGTGTAGATATGATTCTGAATTTTTGTTTACAAGAATCTGAATAGCTGAAATAGTTTGTTGTTTACTCTGATTGCTAGAACTGATACAGGTTGTGTGTTCTGAATTTTACTCTAGAAGTGGTCTTATCAGCACTGTCCTGTAACTGGCATTCATTCAGCTTTCTTCAGGAGTTTTTGGATCTACTGTGAACAACACTAGATCATTTTAGTCAAAAGTGTATTTACATGTTATTGCTTATTGATTCAGAAGTATTTATAAACTGTCCCAATTCTGAAATCTGTAAACCTGAATTGTTTTAAACTTGCAATTTGTTTTAGAGTTATCAATCAAAGGTTGAGCTATGATTTTATCTGGAGAAACTATTCATTGTCCAAGATCTTTCAAATGAGCAGAATTGTTGGTAGATTGAATTAAATTCTAATCTAAAGCCCTGAAATAGAGTGTTCTGAAAATTTCTGTTATTAACTGAAAGTGTTGTTTTGATTCAATTCAGAAGTTGATTCAAATTTAATCTTGATTCATACACTGATTTGAAACTGAAATGTTTTTAGGATAACCTGATTGGTAGCTTCAGAACTTTGCATTACAATTTAATTTGAAATCAATCTGAATCTCTGATTTAACCCTGAGCTCAATTTTAGATTTACAACAGTAATCTGCAATATGATTCAATTGTTTTGATGAACTGAATTGAATTTGCTTGGTGAGTATATCTCTCGAGAATAGATTGCAAATTGGATATTATCTAGAATCTGAATTTTGTTCAGAACTGAAATTTGTTTTGAGGTTGAAATCTGAGTTCTGAATTAATTGAGTTCTAGTTTAAAGCTGAAATCTAGTTTCTGAATTTTGAGAAGTTATTGTTCACCATCCTAAAATTTTCAAGAAGTTGCAATTTCAAGTTAGATATGTTTGATTTAATTTGATTTAGGAATCTGAATAGTTTTGTAGTAAAACTGAATTCTGAAACTTGATTTGAATTTCTGAGTATTTTTCTAATTCTCTAAAACATGTCGGAGTTACATTGATCGACACCTTTCTGTCGACTGTTCATTTGCCGAGATAGTATCTGTATTTCGGAGTTTCAAATACAGAGAACACAGATCGACTGTTCAAACTCCGATTTGCTCTGAACTGTGATTTTGAATCAAGTTTTGCACTGTTATTGTACTACTCTGTTCAAAATTGATTTGATCAACATTTGAGGTGTGTTGTGTGATCTGAACAGGCCATCACATTCGCACGAAAGTGTCGAGGCGCCTATTCACCCCCACTCTAGTCGCTATTTCGATCCCACAAGCATGGTCAATTTTTACCTTCAAGTGACCGCGGAGTGTTTCATATTCATTCCAATGCACCAGCGAAGCAGGATCTTTTTCTACAAAACATTAATACACTCGTCCTCGGAAGACATTATTTAGAAGACACAAAATAAATAAACTGAACCAGAAGAAAAAAATTGGGATATATGTGAGACGACTCTCAACTGAAAGAAAACAAATTAGAGTAGCTTTCCTAGTTGTACGACAAAATGTGCATGGATATGATGAAGCGAATACCAAGGGTGAAAACTATCACACAACAGACCAAGATGATACGGGGTGGCCCGATCTTCTCGCTGAACTTAGTTTAGATGGAGGATAACTTGTGAGACGTTGATGATTATCCATCTGTTCCGCTGCTTCCAATGCAACAGATCTCAACCCAATAGATATTCGCAACACCACACACTTACGCACGTAACCGCCAGCCACGAAGCGGTGCTAATATCTCCTAATTCCCAATGGAACAACAGATAACACTTCACTTTCCCAATAGCAATCACACCAGATCAAAACAAAGAGGTGGAGGCAAAATTCCTGATCAAAACAAAGATGAATTTGTGATAAACAGTAGAAGGCAGAATAGCACTTCAATGTGAATCAATCTAATTTCGAAAATAAACAGCCAAGTTTGCTAGGGCCGGCTACTTCTATATATATAGGGGGTATTTAAGAGGCTAGGGATGTGTGGGGTCATCCAAATAGACTCCTAGATGAATACAACTCGGTTACGAGCCCATGGGCTTCGGACTGAATAAGTAACACACATTGTTTTGCTGATTACGATCTGCTCGGACCAAATCTAGAGGTGTAGCTTGATCCGTTGGAAAGAATACTTCTCAAGATTTCCAAATAGTTCAAGATCATCCAAATTGGAGCTTGAGAAACCAAGGGTTGGTTTCGGAGTCTGTGATGAGTGATTGACAAGTTTTTATCCTCTGATCCGAAGGGGTCCCTCCGAAGGGGTTCAGAGGCTGTTTCACCGAAGGGTTCGGTGGGTTTGGTTGCTGCAGCTGTTGCAGCGGAGTGTGCCTGTCGGAGGGGTCCGGCAGTACACAATGACTAAGTTGTACCGAAGGTCTCGGTACTTTGGGCGGTACACCGGAGTGTGTGCCGAAGGTTGCTTACCCGAAGAGGTCTCCGGGGTACTGGATACACTTGTCTGCTTGTCTGTGGTGCACAGGGGACTTCGGTGGCGACGGACGGTTCGTAGCAAGTGAACCTGGGTCAAGCGGGAGGCTTGATGCCAAGGGAGCGGGGAGCTCCGTCACGAAGGCTGCGAAGGGGTCAAGGTCGGACCTCGGGTCGAGGTGCGCCAGGAGAAGGCAGTAAGTGCGGAGCGTGGCTCCGAGTGAAGGTACCCCGAGACGAAGTCCTCGGTTGCGAGACACTTCGAAGGGTACTCCGGAAGGAGTGACTTCGGAGTATGGTGGATCAAGTCCTCAGCGGAGGCAAGGTGTTCGAAGTGTGCTCCGGAGGGAGACACTCGAAGGTTTACCCGACGAAGGTCTCAGAAGTCGAGGTGCATCGAAGGCATGGTCCGGGTGAGGCTCGTCGAGGAGTATGCTCGGGGAAAGACACTGCGACGAAGTGCTCATGGAATGCTTCATGCGGAGGCCTTGGACGAAGGAGGGACTTCGAAGGGTGGAACTCCGAAGGTGGGGCTTCGGAGTGAAGCAGGCTTCAGAGCAAGGCTGGCTCCGGAGTGAGGTGGACTTGAGGTACTTCGGCCATGCATGACTTCGGTACACGGACTGACGGAGTTCGAGCTGGGGGAAGCTGCGAAGCCGTGGTGGTCCACTCCGAAGGTGTTGGTGCGAAGGCCCAAGGGCTTTGACGGCTTCGGCTCAAAACCGTCACTGTATCGAAGGCTGACTTCGGTGAAGCGAAGGCCATCAGGCTCAAGGCTTCTCACCGAAGCTACCGCACCCCTCGCGTGCGAAGGGGGGCTTCAGAAAGGTCAAAGACTGTAAAGGCTGACAGTGTCTGCTCTGCAAAAAGCTGACGCTGTCCCCTCTGCAAAGCTGACAGAGAAGCCTCCAAATAAAGTAGACTACCTTTTGTACCCCTATGTACTGATGAGACAAAACCATTGTAAACCCTAGGGGTAAAGTAGTCAATTCACATGGGTGAATAGTGGCTATAAATAGTGGAGGCTGGGTAGGTCACATTTAACACTTTGAGCATTCATTGTTGATCTCCTGTACTAGCCACCACATACTTTGTATTCATCGTGAGTTCAATTTTTGTGTTCCCTGTTCAAGCAGCGAAGCCTTGATTCTGTGTTCATTTTTTGCTTGAGCTTGTTTGCATACCTCGCTGCATACTTCGATTGAGTTGAGGCAGTGCACCGAAGCCTGTTTGGGCGAAGTGTGTTTTGAGTGAAGTGTGTTTTGTAGTGCGTGTTCGCTCTGTGTAAACTAGAGGCTAGACCTCGCTGATTACTAGCGAAGCACTGATCGAAGCCCGTCTTTCTTCCCGAGGTGAAGTCCTTAGCGAAGTCTGTGTTGTGTGTGTTTTGATCTTCGAAGTACAAAGCCCAGCACCAGTTGTTGTCGCTAAGTATTTGGTCGAAGTCCTCGGAGGGTAGTCCGCTCTTGCGAAGGGCGAAGTGCGAAGCTTGCTCGAAGCACCCTGTGTGCGGAGCCTGCACTGACTTAGCAGAGCTGATTTTTCGGGGTTGTGGGTGGAGCGAAGTCTTCTTGGCTTCGAACTTTTGCACCTTGCGAAGCCTGTATTCGGAGCTGTAAAATACCTCCGAACCAGTACTTCGAAGGTTGTGTTCGAAGCCTGTTCCGCAGAAGACAGAATTAAAACAGAAGGCTATTTTTAGTCTGAAATTTTAAAAGCTCCCATTCACCCCCCCTCCTCTGGTCGCCGTTTCCGGTCCAACAATTGGTATCAGTGCGGATTAAGATCACCAGTTGACCTTAACCGGTTTTGTGATCTCTTGGCGACATGGACAGAGTTAGTAAAATTCCTCTGTTCGATGGGACTGATTTTGCATACTGGAAGGTGCGCATGGAGGCTTACTTGCTATGCCAAGGAAATGCAATTTGGGAGATTGTGGACTCACAATACTCCATCCCTGAGACTCGCACCTCTCAAACAGAGAAAGATCAATATAATGCCAACTCCAAGGCTAGAAACATACTGTTCATTGGTTTGAGCCGGAGTGAGTTTGATAGGGTGCAGCACCTTAGGACAGCTAGGGAAATTTGGACCACTCTCACTATTTTTCATGAGGGCTCTACACAGATTAAGGCCAGGCGCCAAAGCACATACAATCAACAGTATCAGCTGTTTGTGCAGGCACCTGGTGAATCTATAGATGCCATGTTTTCTCTCTTTGATGCAATAGTGAGTAACTTGCGGTCCAACGGGACGCTTGCTTATAATGATCATGATAGGGATATCAAGCTTCTCTATGCTCTTGATCGTAGCATATGGGAAGTGAAGATATCCAGCGATGAGGAGTCTGCAGGTTATGACACATTGACCTGTGATGAGCTCTTCAGCAAGCTGAAGTCCACAGAGATTGCCAAGGCATCTCTTGTAGTGCACAGAAACTCTTTGCCACAGCCATTGGCATTGGTTTCTAGCACTAGCCGTGGCACCACTGCAGAACCAAGCACATCTGGCACTTGTGTTCTAGCAGATGGTTTTGCTTTGTCCTCCTTGGTCTCCGTCACAAAGGAGCAGGTGGATACTCTGGATGATGATGAGCTTGCTCTCATTGCTAGAAGGTTCACCCGTTTTCACCATGAGAGACGGGATCAGAGGATAAGTGGTTTTAGTGGTTGCTTTGAATGTGGCGACACTTCTCATATCAAGGTCAATTGCCCTAAACTAAAGAAGAGAGATGAGAGTGAGCGCCCTAAATACCACAAAAAGGAGAGGAAGCCTTTTGTGAAGGGCAAGCGTGGCAAGATGGCTAAGAGAGTAGCCAAAGCCGCTTCCAGAGCTTTTGTTGCTGCTCTCAGCAACATCGACACTTCCTCAACTGAGGAGTCGAGCTCTGAGGAGGAGGAGTCCCCAAGGAAGGAGGACAAGAAGGACAAGAAGGGACGAGATTTCACCGGCCTTTGCTTCATGGCCGACAGCGATCACAGCGGCGATGAGCTTGACTCATCTGAGGTACCTCTATCCTATGACCAGCTTTCAATTAAATTAGATGAGCTGAATGAAGTAGTTCTTGGTTAGGATAGATTACTTGTGCAAGCCGCTAGAGAAAGAAAAGACCTTAGACTTAGGCTAGAATCTGTGTCTACTGATTATGCCATGCTTAAGTCTAGGGTTAATGATGCTGAATGTGAATCTTGTACTGTTGTCATGGGTGAGCTTGCTCAGTTGCGTTCTGTACATGCTCAAACTCTATCTGAGCTTGAGACTGCACAGAAGCAGCTTTTGGTGGTTGATTCTAGACCTCATGATATAATTGAATGCATGAACTGTTCTTTATTATGCGAGAGCATTAATTTACGTGATAAGCATGTTCATGACTTAGAGGCTAGATTGGAGAGGGCCGGTAGTTCTAAGGATGTGCAGCCTGTGTGTGACACTTGCATGATCCTTAAGGACCAGCTAGGCACTGTTAGAGAGCGAGCTGAAAACCTCATGACTGAAAATGAGTACCTTCTTTCTGTGGTGAACAAATGCACTGAAGGGAAGGGTAGGTTGGATTTGCTCTTGGCCAAGACCAAGATGTGTGCTGATAGAGCAGGGTTAGCTCTAGGTTTGGGTTTTGAGAGGACTCCTTTAGATAGTGAAAATAAAACTGTTTTTACCTCTCCCACTACCCTAGAGAAAGAGAGAGCTCTGTTAGACACTCCATCTGCCAAAAAGCCTACCCGAACTCAAAAGAAAACCACTCCTCCTGCCAAGAAAATCCCTCCCAAGAAAACCACTCAGCAGAAGCCCAAGGAGCCTGTGAGGGTTGCTCCTATGACCTATGAGAGTGCCCCTAGGAGATTTTTTCATTGTTCCTACTGTCAGCGGGCGGGTCATTTGGTTGGGTTCTATTTTCGTCGCATCAAGGATGAGCGACGCTCTCAGGCGATGAGTTTCCAGGACATGCATTACCCATCTTTAGGTATGCATGAGTCTGAGTTTTACTGTCGTCCTATGTTCGAGGCTCCTCGTGCTTCTCGGAGAGGTTTTGCTCCTCGAGGTGTTCACCATGTTCTATATGGTGGTAGACCCCGGGCGAGTAGCTTTGTACCTCATCACAGTAGGAGACCTCGTCATGTTGTTAGATCACAGCATGTAGGTAGACCTCGCACTTTGCATCATTCTGATTATCCTGTGCGTAGACAGTCTACTTTTACTGTGCCTACTACTCATATCACTCAGTGCTAGATGACTCGTTATATTTTCACTCACCCCAGCACTGAGTGATCGAGACTTTCTTATCATGTGTAGGCGACAGATCGAGGCTTGGAGGGCACGTGGATCATGGACTCCGGTTGTTCACGCCATATGACCGGAGATGCAACATGGTTCTCCAGCCTCACACAACCAAGCAAAGGGAACATATCACCTTCGGCAACAATCGAAGGAGTAGAGTGAAAGGTAAAGGTGTGGTAAGAATTAACTCGAATTTCACTCTCAAAGATGTTGCTTTGGTTGAAAACCTGGGATACAATTTGCTTTCTGTATCTTAGTTGCTTGATGAGGGCTTCGAAGTGCGATTCCATCGCGATACTTCACAAGTACTCAATTCTGATGGCGTTGTGGTTTGTAAGATCTTTAGAGTTGGGAGAGTTTTTGGAGCTGATTTTTCCAAGTCATCTGGTTCTTCTCATTGTCTTGTTGCTCATTCTACTTCTGAGCTTTGGAAGTGGCATAGGAGACTAGGGCATATGAGCTTTGAGTTGCTCGCTCGTCTGAGTGCCCTAGGTCTGATCCGAGGATTGCCCAAGCTCAAGTTCGAGAAGAATTTAGTTTGAGCTCCTTGTCGACATGGAAAAATGATTGCTGCTTCGCATTCGCCAGTCACCACTGTGATGACTGAACAACCCGGAGAACTTCTCCACATGGACACTGTAGGTCCTTCTCGGGTTAGTTCTTTAGGCGGAAAGTGGTATGTGCTAGTTATTGTCGACGATTTCTCTCGCTACTCTTGGGTCTTCTTTCTTGCCATCAAGGATGAAGTGTTCTCACACTTTCGGAGCTTGGCTTTGAGACTTTTCACTAAACTCCCTGGTGCATTGAAATTCATTCGAAGTAATAATGGCACTGAGTTCAAGAACAGTCTCTTTGTTGACTTTTGCATGGAGTATGGCATAGAACATCAATTCTCTTCTACGCGGGTTCCTCAACAGAACGGTGTCGTTGAGAGAAAGAACTGCACTTTGGTTGAGATGGCTAGGACGATGCTCGATGAGCATAGGACTCCTAGAAAATTCTGGGCTGAGGCCATGAACACTGTTTGTTACATCTCAAACCGAATCTTCTTGCGCTCAATATTGAATTTGACATCTTATGAGCTACGTTTTGGGAGACAGCCCAAGGTTACTCATCTTCGAGTTTTTGGCTGTCGTTGCTTTATCCTAAAACGTGGTAATTTGGATAAATTTGAGTCGCGCTCTTCTGACGGGATCTTTTTGGGATACACTACACATGGTCATTCTTATCGTGTTTATAATTTGGAGACTAACACTGTCATCGAGTCATGTGATGTGACTTTTGATGAATCAACCCCCTCTGTTAGTTTTGCTCTTGAACATGCAAATGAACACGATATAAAACCCTGTTCACTCTCAAGCATGGCAAAGATTTTCTCCTAGTTCAGATTTATGTGGATGATATCATCTTTGGTGGCTCTTCTCATGCTTTGGTTGCCGAGTTTGCAGATGCCATGAGCAGGGAGTTCGAGATGTCCATGATGGGCGAGCTTACATTTTTCCTTGGTTTGCAAATCAAGCAAAGCAAACAAGGTACCTTCGTCCACCAGACGAAGTACATCAAGGAACTGCTCAAGAAGTTCGACATGGCTGATGCGAAGCCACTCGCCACTCCAATGGCTACATCTGTAGCATTGGATCCTAACGAAGATGGAGAAGTCGTAGATCAGAGGAGTTCCGAAGCATGATCGGCTCCCTCCTCTACTTGACTGCTATGAGGCCGGACATACACTTCGTAGTGTGTCTGTGCGCTCGTTTTTAGGCTTCACCATGAGCTTCGCACCGCCAAGCGGTAAAGCGCATTCTCAGGTATCTCAAACATACCCTCGAGTTCGGTATTTGGTATTGAGCATCTTCCTCTTTGTGTCTTCGAGGTTATTCCGATGCGGATTTTGTTGGTTGTAGGATTGATAGGAAAAGTACCTCTGGTACTTGTCATTTTCTGGGTACTTCGCTGGTTTGCTGGTCTTCCCGTAAACAGTCTAGTGTTGCACAATCGACGGCTGAGGCCAAATATGTTGCTACAGCTAGCTGTTGCTCTCAGATTTTGTGGATGGTTTCCACTTTGCGGGATTTCGGGTTAGATTATAAGAGTGTTCCACTTTTCTGTGATAACACTAGTGCTATTTGTATTGCAAACAACCCGATTCAGCACTCCAGAACCAAACACATTGATGTGCGATATCATTTTCTCAGAGATCATAATGAGAAGGGTGATATTGAACTTCAATATGTTGATACCCAACACCAGCTAGCCGATATTTTCACAAAACCCCTCGATGCTTCACGATTTGCCTACTTGCGTGGGGAACTGGGTATTTGTCACCCTTACGGCATTTTGTGAGGGGGAGCAGATTTTAATTGTCTTGCATATGCTCATCATGTGTGAAATTGCATTTACATCTTTTGCACCTATATGCCTGTTATTAATTCATGAAATCATGCCAACTCAGCTCTATTTGATATATCTAAAACATTATGTGCATGATTTTTCTTTCCAAAATCAAATCATACTCACTGCTTAGTCTTGAAATCTAGCATGTTTAGGCAGGTCTGTTTTAGCTATCTTTTATCTACTTGATAGCAAGACACCATTTCTTTGGATGCTAAACAATGCAACTTGAAAAAAAATGTATTCATGGATATTCATCAAGTGTTACACAATTTGATTCACTTAATCAAAATTCCAAAAATCCATGTTTTGCATGCTTCAAAGCAAAAAGATCCAGGTGGGTTTGTTTGTCGCACTAGCCTATTCTAGACTGCTTACCATTGCACATTGGTCTGAACTGGGATAGTATAGTGTATGCCAAAATCACCGCCTTAAGCTTTTGATGGCTCTCATGCCTAGGCTTGGCCTGATTGGAAAGTATAAGGTGGACAAACAAATAACCCCTGGCATTATGAAAAGAACAATAAAATTCATTGATCATCAAGTTTGCTTTCAATGCTCCTTTTGAACTGGACTTGTTTGTCTAGAGTAGAGATTGACTAGCTTTGCGCAGTCCCTGCTTTTACTTGTCTAGTTTTCTTGATTAAGTGGTGATACTTTTATTTCAAAATGATAAAATTGCATGTTGTCATCATGATTTTAGCGAATATTAAATTGAGCTGAGCACATGAACATTGGTATTAATATTGGCATATTTTTGCTTTATATGTCTTTGCAATTCTGCCCATTTCGAAGTTATGCATCTTTTACATGCTCCTTGATGCTTGCATTGCCAAAGGGGAAGAAATTTTTGAGTTCTCTGTTGCAAGGGGGTAAAATAACTCAGGGGGAGTTTTTATCTTGCAAAGGGGAGATTTGCCGAAGGGTTGCCGAAGGGGCTTTTACTCTTTTGAAAAGGGGGAGGAAAATTCTTTTGTCAACTGACATGATTTGGCTTGTTTCTGAGTTTTTATGGTCACTTGTGAGCTGAAATTTTTCAAATTTTCTTGAACTTGAATTTGGTTGTCAATGCACTAATCAAGGGGGAGATTGAGAAACCAAGGGTTGGTTTCGGAGTCTGTGATGAGTGATTGACAAGTTTTTATCCTCTGATCCGAAGGGGTCCCTCCGAAGGGGTTCGGAGGCTGTTTCACCAAAGGGTTCGGTGGGTTTGGTTGCTGCAGCAACATATTGAAGTTCAATATCACCCTTCTCATTATGATCTCTGAGAAAATGATATCGCATATCAATGTGTTTGGTTCTGGAGTGCTGAACCGGGTTGTTTGCAATACAAATAGCACTAGTGTTATCACAGAAAAGTGGAACACTCTTATAATCTAACCCGAAATCCCGCAAAGTGGAAACCATCCACAAAATCTGAGAGCAACAGCTAGCTGCAGCAACATATTCGGCCTCAGCCGTCGATTGTGCAACACTAGACTGTTTGCGGGAAGACTAGCAAACCAGAGAAGTACCCAGAAAATGACAAGTACCAGAGGTACTTTTCCTATCAATCCTACAACCAGCAAAATCCGCATCGGAATAACCTCGAAGACATAAAGAGGAAGACGCTGAATACCAAATGCTGAACTCGAGGGTATGTTTGAGATACCTGAGAATGCGCTTTACCGCTTGGCGGTGCGAAGCTCGTGGTGAAGCCTGAAAACGAGCGCACAGACACACTGTGAAGTGTATGTCCGGCCTCGTAGCAGTCAAGTAGAGGAGGGAGCCGATCATGCTTCGGAACTCCTTCTGATCTACGGCTTCTCCATCTTCGTCAGGATCCAATGATACAGATGTAGCCATTGGAGTGGCGAGTGGCTTCGCATCAGCCATGTCGAACTTCTTAAGCAGGTCCTTGGTGTACTTCGTCTGGTGGATGAAAGTACCTTGTTTGCTTTGCTTGATTTGCAAACCAAGGAAAAATGTGAGTTCGCCCATCATGGACATCTCGAACTCCCTGCTCATGGCATCTGCAAACTCGGCAACCAAAGCATGAGAAGAGCCACCAAAGATGATATCATCCACATAAATCTGAACTAGGAGGAAATCTTTGCCATGCTTGAGAGTGAACAGGGTTTTATCAACAGAGCCCATCAAATACCCCCGCTCAAGCAGAAAAGACTTAAGTCTGTCATACCATGCCAGAGGGGCCTGCTTGAGTCCATAAAGAGCCTTATGAAGTTTAAGGACTTTATGTGGGTATTTGGGGTTTTCAAAACCAGGGGGTTGTTTTACATAAACATCTTCGCCTATGAAACCATTAAGAAAAGCACTTTTGACATCCATTTGATAGAGTTTGAATCCCCGAGATGTCGCAAAGGCAAGCAAAATCTTAATGGCCTCAATACGAGCAACAAGTGCAAAAGTTTCAGTAAAATCAATCCCTTCTAATTGAGAATAACCCTGAGCTACAAGTCTAGCCTTGTTTCTAACTATAGTCCCATCCTCCCCTTGTTTGTTTTTGAAAATCCATTTTGTTCCAATGAAATGAACATTTGGTGGAGGATCAACTAAAGTTCAGACTTGGTTTCTCTCAAAATTTTTAAGTTCTTCATTCATGGCATTGATCCAACTAGAATCAGAAAGTGCATGACTAACATCTAAGGGCTCGAAAGAAGCAACAAAAGTGGAATCAATGAAATGAGCATGAGAACGTGTTACCCTTTGATCAAGCTCACCAATGATCTGCTCAGGAGGGTGCATCCTTTGAACATGATGTGGAGCCTCACGGCGGGATGCAGTCTCCCCCTCAACTTGTGCGTTGGAGTGGTCCAAGATGACCGATGTCGAGGTAGTTGCTTCGGGACCTTGTGCCGAAGTGGTCGAAGCGGGGTCAGCTTCGGGGGTTGATGTCGAGGGTAGAAGGGGTTCATCCTCGAAATCTCCGGGATCTTCTTCTTCGAAGATGGTCTGTTCCATGTCATGTTCATTTGCCTGTTCAAATGCAGAACTAACAGAGGGGGTTGATTCATCAAAAGTCACATCGCATGACTCGATGACAGTGTTAGTTTCCAAATTATAAACACGATAAGAATGACCATGTGTAGTGTAACCCAAAAAGATCCCGTCAGAAGAACCCGACTCAAATTTATCCAAATTGCCACGTTTTAGGATAAAGCAACGACAGCCAAAAACTCGAAGATGAGTAACCTTGGGCTGTCTCCCAAAACGTAGCTCATAAGATGTCAAATTCAAAATTGAGCGCGAGAAGATTTGGTTTGAGATGTAACACGCAGTGTTTATGGCCTCGGCCCAGAATTTTCTAGGAGTCCTATGCTCATCGAGCATCGTCCTAGCCATCTCAACCAAAGTGCGGTTTTTCCTCTCAACGACACCATTTTGTTGAGGAACCCTCGGAGCAGAGAATTGATGTTCTATGCCATGCTCCATGCAAAAGTCAACAAAGAGACTGTTCTTGAACTCAGTGCCATTATCACTTCGAATGAATTTCAATGCACCAGGGAGTTCAGTGAAAAGTCTCAAAGCCAAGCTCCGAAAGTGTGAGAACACTTTATCCTTGCTGGCAAGAAGGAAGACCCAAGAGTAGCGAGAGAAATCGTCGACAATGACTAAGACAAACCACTTGCCGCCTAAAGAACTAACCCGAGAAGGACCTACAGTGTCCATGTGGAGAAGTTCTCCGGGTTGTTCAGTCATCATTGTGGTGACTGGCGAATGCGAAGCGGCAATCATTTTTCCATGTTGACAAGGAGCGCAAACTAAATTCTTCTCAAACTTGAGCTTGGGCAATCCTCGGATCAGACCTAGGGCACTCAGACGAGCGAGCAACTCAAAGCTCATATGCCCTAGTCTCCTATGCCACTTCCAAAGCTCAAAAGTAGAATGTTGTATTTGAAGTGTAGAAATTGTTTAAGCTCAAACAAAGTGTTGGACCATACAGGGTGACCAAAGAGGAGGTGAATGGGAGCTTTAAAATTCTTCTTCTGAAAAATAGGCTTCGAACACACCCTTCGTAGTATCTAGTTCAGAGGTGGTGATTAAACTCCGAACACAGGCTTTGCACAAGGCAAAAGTTCGAAGTTTAGAAGACTTCACTCACACCTGAACACATCAAAATACTTGAAGCATCGCTTTGCAAGACTCAACTCCGCACACGAGGGTGCTTTGGGATAGACTCCGCACAACAGCACTTAGCTTTGGAGTATACCCTCGAAGAATTTCGTTCAGATGCTTCACACTAAAATAGTACTCAGGACAAGACTTAGCAAAAAAGTGCCTCCTAAGAGGCTCCGACAAACACTAAGGAAAAACGGCTTCGCACGGAGAGTCACACTTTGCTAGTGAATTCTCGAGGATAGACCTCCTGTTCACAGAGAGCGAAGATACTCCAAAACAACTCAAAAATTATCTTCGCACACAAGAAATCAGTACAACCTTCGTTAGTAGAAACATAGGGCAAAACTTTGATTTGCTTAGAATGAAGGGTACTACAAAAAACTCAACACCAGCAAAGCAAAGAACGCATATACAAGTTTATGCAAAAATGAATCAAAGATAGAACAGAGAATTCATTGCATAAAAAGGGAACACAAAAAGCTCACAAATCCGAGAACAATTTTGTGGCGGCTCGACCTAGGAGACAATGAGTATAGAAGGTTCTAAACCTAGGTAACAGTGTTGCCCTAGACCTCAGCCCGCCTCTCCTTTTATAGGATAACTCAGACATGCGAAGTGACTATAGTACCCCTAGGGTTTACAAGTTTTCTGCCATAGGCAGTCACGAGGGTATAATAGGTAGTCCTACTTTATTGGAAGCTCTTTTTGTGTCAGCTTTGCAGACTAGAATCTTCGGAGCCCCCTTCGCACTGTGAAGTGCCTGAGTGACTTCGTCAATAAGCTTCGAACCCGAAGGTGCTTCCCCACTTCTGAAGTCTGTCTTAATACAAAGTGGCGATTTTGAGCCAAATACGTCAAAGACCTTGTCGCCTTCGCACCACCACCTCCGAAGTGGACCACCATAGCTTCGCAGCTTTACTTAGCCCGAACGCCACCCATCCATGTACCAGAGCCATGCATGGCCAAAGCACGTCAAGACATCCTGACTTTGAAGCCCCACCTTTGAAGTACCTCCCTTCGGAGGGTTTCACTCACCACCTTTCAAAGTCCCTCCTTTGTCCAAGGCCTCCGCATGAAACATATCTATAAGCACTCATTCGTAGTGTCTCCACCTAGAGCACACTCCCAAAGAGCCTTCTCCGAACCATGCATTCGATGCACCTTAACTTATGAGACCTTCGTCAGGTGTCCTTCCAAGTGCTTCCGTCCGGAGCACACTTGTCAGCCTTGCCTCACTTCTAAGGACTTAACTGCCAACCTCTGAAGTGTCTCCTTCTGGAGCACCCCTTCGAAGTGCCTCGCCACCGAGAACTTTGCCTCGAGGTATCTTTATACAGAGTCCCCTTCCGCACTTCCTACCTTCGACTAGCACACCTTCGACTCGAGGACCGATCTCGACTTCACACAACCTCCGTGACCCTCCGGTACCAAGCTCACTGCTTGACTTTAAGTCACCTACTGTGCTGACCGTCTCGTCGTCTCCGAAGTCACCTGCACACCATCGACAAACAACCAAGTGTTTCCAATACCCCAAGGCCTATCCGGGTAAAACACCCTCCGGTGCACACTCCGGTGCACCACCAAAGTACCGAACCCTACGGTACAACCTCTGAAATGTATTCTATCGAACCCCTTTGACAGACATACTCCGCTTTATACTTGTGCAGCCAGCATCCACCAAACTCCTTCGGTGTAGACTTTCAAATCCTTTCGGAGAAGACCCCTTTGTCCAGAGGAGTACTTGTCAATCACTCATCGCAGACTGAAACCAAGACACATCTCAACTTGGTTTCTTACAAAGTTACAAATATCATATAGGCTCAAAACAATTTTTCACACAAAATAATGATTTTTTTTGGGTTGGCCACGGGAAACCCTAGGGTTTGCCAAGTGCTTTTTGAAAAAAAATACTCAGCAAACTTGGAATTTTTTTGCCGCCTAAACACGTCGTTCTGACGTCCGTTAGCACCGATTTTTTTTCGTTTTTTGCTGAGTATCGTAGGGTTTGCCAAGTGTATTCCCATTAGACACTCGACGAATCTCCTTTTTCACTGAGTGTAATTATTTGCCGAGTATTTTTGAAAAAAACACTCAATAAACCTATCTTCGACGAGTGCCCGAAATAATACACTTGATGAAGATTTTTGTACTCGCGGATTTTTCGTAGTGATATATGTATGTGCAGTGTGAGATATTTTGCATTTCTTTTGATCACCATATTACTGTAGCGTAAATTTTGAAACATTTCATGTTAGATATTAATATATAAAAAACTATGATAGCTCGTTACTTGAGGAAGTACGACAAAATTTCTCACCGTATACTATACATTCTTGCTTAGCTTATTGTTGAGTATGATTAACTAATTTGTCATGATGGCGAGCTGTGAGCTACTTTTATAAAATAACACGAATGAAGAAGCTTTCTACTCTGCATCGATCAACTAGCTTTCCATTAGATTTGATGTGAAGATCGTCGAGGTTTGAATAATCCGCATAAATGTGTGCATGCATGTGTAGATCGTGCAGCAGTGTAGAATTCTTGGACTAGAAAAAACAGGTCCGTCCACACGCTGACACGCCTAGCCAGTAGCTATACGTAGTGTGTACGTGTGTGGACCGATGAAATTGACACGACGAGCTGGCTGGCAACTTGCAGGTATAGTTCATGTAGATCTAAACAAAACGACGAGAAGATTGACGCCTTAGATTTGCAGGTGCCGGACAAAATTAATAAACTAGATCTGCTGCGGCTGTGACACAACAGGAGGCCTCAGCTCAGCATGCGGACGACAGCTAGGTGACGTCACTATGCTGACGTCACGGACAAAATCGTGCGACTCGTGTGCAATTATACGTTGACAGATTGCTGCAACTATCGATGCTATTAATTCCAAAGTCCCCGTGACCACGCACTGACCACACGCTGAGTGTACGTTTTTACAACAAGTCAAGAACGCGACGAAAGAGACAAATAACAACAGTAAACATTCTTGATCTAACTAAATTTATATTAAAAATACAGACCTTAGCTTTAAGCGCAAACTAGAGCTATATTTGATATTTCATAATACAATAAATATAAAAATATTACTATCTAATTTTGTTATACTATAAAATATTAGATCTAGTCGTATATTGTAATATTATGAGACTACGGATGTATGATTGAACTCTACATCTCTACCATTACAATTATGTATTAGTGTTACTATAATACTATACAAGACAGATTTATGTGACAAAATGACAAATATAAGAAGGCTAAGTTTAGGTAAAAAAGATACTATTGCAACTATAACCTATGTCGATTGTTCGAGAGCTTCAGAAACTTAACACAATGGGACGAAGTTTAGAAATTAACAATTAATTGTGATGGCACGCACGATATGGTTTAATCAAAAATGAGAAAAAAATCACTTATTCTAATATTTCTAGCCATCGAACAAAGTCACGGATGCGTGTAGTGTGCATCAACAACGGCAGATCAGGAATTCACGGAGGCTAATATCACTACGTGAAAACACGGTTAGTTCGTCAAATATATATCAAATACTTTGTCGAGTGTAATCTATTGGATGCTCGGCAAATCTCAAATCCTCAGTGAGCTATATGTTTGCCACATCACGTTGCTGCACTTGTTAGCCTCTTTTTGTACTGAGTGCCACATTGGACACTTGGTGAAAGGTTTACCGAGTGTCTTATAATAATATTCGGTGAACCCGTGGTTACTGACAGATGGTTTGTCGATTATTCTTCGTTGAGTGTAACAGTCGGTGAATCTTTCGCTGATTGTAAAAGGGGCTTTGTCTAGTGTACAGACACTCGGTGAATTTGACTCGGTGAATTTGATTTTTCTTGTAGTGTATCAACTCAAGGCGGCAGCTACTTTCAAAATTACAAATTAAATATCGAACGGTAAACTAAGATGTTATTAAATATACTGAAAATTAAAGCACAATTAAAACAGTCTCTACCTGGTTACATCTGACTATCTGATGCAGCTAGAGAAGGAACAAATAAAAGCCCATTAAGGAGCAAATCGTCCATCGTCCAACTATTCGCCGCGATGTGCACCGGCGACCTGATCGGTCCGGTCAAGAACCAGATGACTTTGAAAAATCGGCTCCAAAAACTCTCCCAACTCTAAAGATTTTACAAACAACAACGCCATCAGAATTGAGTACTTGCGAAGTATCGTGATGGAATCGCACTTCGAAGCCCTCATCAAGCAATTGAGATACAAAGAGCAAATTGTATCCCAAATTCTCAACCAAAGCAACATCTTTGAGAGTGAAATTCGAGTTAATTCTTACCAGACCTTTACCTTTCACTCTACTCCTTCGATTGTTCTCGTAGGTGATATGTTCCCTTTGCTTGGTTGTGGTGAGGCTAGAGAACCATGCTGCATCTCCGGTCATATGACGCGAACAACCGGAGTCCATGATCCACGTGCCCTCCAAGCCTCGGTCTGCCGCCTACATATGATAAGAGAATCTCGATCGCTCAGTGCTGGGGTGAGTGAAAATATGATGAGGCATCCAGCACTGAGTGACACGAGTAGTAGGCACAGTAAAAGTAGACTGTCTACGCACATGATAATCGGAATGATGCAAAGTGCGAGGTCTACCTACATGCTGTGATCGAACAACATGACGAGGTCTACTACTCTGACGAGGTACAAAGCTACTCGCCCGGGGTCTACCACCATATGGAACATGGTGAACACCTCGAGGAGCAAAACCTCTCTGAGAAACACGAGGAGTCTCCAAATCAGGACGATAGTAAAACTCAGACTCATGCATACCTAAATATGGGTAATGCATGTCCTGGTAACTAATTACCTGAGAGCGTCGCTCATCCTTGATGCGACAAAAACAGAACCCAACCAAATGATCTGCCCGCTGACAGTAGGAACAATGAAACATTCTTCTAGGGGCACTCTCATGGGTCTTAGGAGCAACTCTCACAGGCTCCTTGGGCTTCTGCTGAGTGGTTTTCTTGGGAGGGATTTTCTTGACAGGAGGAGTGGTTTTCTTTGGTGTCCGGGTAGGCTTTTTGGTTGATGGAGTGTCTAACAGAGCTCTCTCTTTCTCTAGGGTAGTGGGTGAGGTAAAAACAGTTTTGTTCTCACTATCTGAAGGAATCCTCTCAAAACCCAAACCTAGAGCTAACCCTGCTCTGTCAGCACACATCTTGGTCTTGGCCAAGTGCAAATCCATCCTACCCTTTCCCTCAGTGCATTTGTTAACCACAGAAAGAAGGTATTTATTTTCAGTCATTAGGTTCTCAGCTCGCTCTCTAACAGTGCCTAGCTGGTCCTTAAGGGTTATGCACGTGTCACACACAGGTTGCACATCCTTAGAACTACCGGCCCTCTCCAATCTAGCCTCTAAATCATGAACATGTTTATCACGTAAATTAATGCTCTTGCGTAATAAAGAACAATTCATGCATTCAATTATATCAAGAGGTCTAGAATCAACCACCAAAAGTTGCTTCTGTGCAGTCTCAAGCTTAGATAGAGTTTGAGCATTTACAAAACGCAACTGAGCAAGCTCACCCATGACAACAGTACAAGATTCACATTCAGCATCATTAACTCTAGACTTAAGCATGGCATAATCAGTAGAGACAGATTCTAGCCTAAGTCTAAGGTCTTTTCTTTCTCTAGCGGCTTGCACAAGTAATCTATCCTGACCAAGAACTACTTCATTCAGCGAGGTCTAGCCTCCAGTTACACAGAGCGAACGCACACTGAAAAGCACACTTCACACACACACACTTCGCCCAAACAGGCTTCGGTGCACTACAAGAAGTCAATGCAGGCAGCGAGGTATGCAAACAAGCTCAAGCATAAGATGAACACAGAACCAGGGCTTCGCTGCTTGAACAGGGAACACTAAAAATGAACTCACTGGATGAATACAAAGTATGAGGTGGCTAGTACAGGAGCTCAACAATGAATGCTCAAAGTGTTTAAATGTGACCTACCCAGCCCCCACTATTTGTAGCCACTATTCACCCATGTGAATTGACTACTTTACCCCTAGGGTTTACAAAGGTTTTGTCTCATCAGAAGAGAGGGGTACAAAGGTAGTCTACTTTATTTGGAGGCTTCTCTGTCAGCTTTGCAGAGGGGACAACGTGAACTTTTTGCAGAGCAGACACTGTCAGCCTTTACAGTCTTTGACCTTTCTGAAGCACCCCTTCGCACGCGAGGGGTTGAGGAGCCATGCTGAATAGCGTGGGCCTCATGGCTCTAGGAGTGTTGAGTCATTGTCAACGATAGAAAAGAGGACAGAAGAAGAAGAGATCTATTGTTTTATGGGCCGCGTGTGACTCAGGTTCACGGGCAGCGAGCGATTGTCGGGCAGAGGAGGCTGCGAAGTCGGGCTGGCCCAATCCGGGTGCATGGGCCAGAAGCAGTAGAAGACCCACTGGGCTGTTGACCAGGGTTGACTCAGGTACATGGGCGGTGAGTGATTGCCGGGCTGAGAGAGCTGCGGAATCGGGCCGGCCCAATCCGGGTACCTGGTGCAAAGTCGGTGGAGGCTTTGTTAGTTTCGGCGCAAAACTGACAACCGTCGATCTTCTATCCGACTGTCCAGAAGAGAAGCCGTAGTCGCTACGAAAGCTTAGCTTCCGGATAAGTCATCTGTAACTCTAGGCCCACAGTCAGTCAGTCGTGTCTGTAAAAATACCTAAGGGCAGTAGAGTCTTTTCCTTTATTCTTGCATCTGTAAAAACCCTAAGGGGCTAGTAGAATATCCCTAGGGTTTGGACTACCCTTCTAGAAATCACTTTTTCCATCATTCCTTGGGTCACTTTTGTTCCTGCGCTCTCTCTCTTCTATTCCTGGTTGTGTGCGCCGCCAGAGATTTGTTTTCCTGCTTGCGTTCATTTTGTTCTTCATTAATGCAGTAAGATTTTGTTCTGTCTTGTGTGCGTGGCGTGCATTGTGTGATTATGGATCTGTAGCAATCATTTCGTTCGCAGTGATTTTATTCCCTGTTGTGAAGGCTTCGAATTGTTTCTATTCTCTCCTATTCTTCACGAAGAGTGTACTAGTTCCTACTGTTTGCAAGTAGTACTACTACTATAGCAACAGCACACTAGTGCCAGCTTTTTGATTTTCTTGCGCAGCTTTTTAATCGAAGTTGACAGGCCCTAGCAACTTTTCTGTCTGTTTCCTGGCGAAGCCATCCTCTCTGTTCGAAGCCCCTCAGCTCCGTGAGGCAGGCTTCGATCTGAGATACTCAAAGGCTTCGTTGGAACTTCGAACTTCGTTCTGTGTCCTGAGTTGCTAGTTGTGGAGTACTTTTCGAACGGACAGCGTCGCATACTTCGAACGACGGTGCGAAGGTACTCAGCCTCGAGCTCTTCGAAGTCCACACTTCGATAGGTTTCGAAGTTGGCTTCGAAGCTTGTCGTTCTGTTAGGCTTCGCTTTGGTTTCTTTGTCTCGTGTCAGCCTTCGCTTCTCTTTTTGAAGCTTGCTCTTTTCGAAGGTAGAGTGTAGGCTTCGAATTTGGTGCCTCTATCGTGTGACAGGCTTCGCTTCTTTGTTCGAAGCTTGTCTGTCTGTGTGTTGCGTTCGAAGTTTTCTGCTCGAAGGTTTGGCTTCGATGTACTTGGTTCGAAGCTGTGTTCGAAGTCTTGCCTTCGAAGTACTCACTTCGAAGCAGGCTCCAATTTTCTCATACTTCGCTTCGAAGCATACTTCGATTCTTACCTTCGGCATTTTCACAACACCTTCGACTTACTTCGATTCCTGTCACCTCCAAACTAGACTTCGCTCAGCGAAGTAGACCTCGACCTCCGAAGCAGGCTTCGGCCAGCGAAGCAGGCTTCGATCTGCGAAGCAGGCTTCGCCGAGATTCGAACAGGAGACAGATTTGAACAGGTAACTTCTCTTATCTCTCATAGTGCACCGAGGTTGCTTTACTGAGAAGTTTGACTTGCCTAGTCTTACATATACTGTTTATCTGTCTATTAGCACTGCCTTGATAGTACTCTATTTGTCATCAGCTGCTTCTAGGCTAGATACCTTTAGACTTAGGCTATCTGTTTATTTTCTGCTACTTAATCTTTTGAGGTGCGTTGGGTATTGGGAACAGGCCATTGATTCGAAAGAATTTTTAAGGCGCCCATTCACCCCCCCCCTCTGGTCGCTACTTTCGGTCCTACAAGTGGTATCAGAGCTTGGTTAGGGTTTTTCCATACCTTAACCGGTTCTAAACCCCAGTAGTGACCATGACGTCTCCTAGCAAGGTCCCGTCCTTGGAAGCCTATGGCTATAATTATTGGAAGACTCGCATGCGATCCTATCTCATGAGCTAGGGTTCGGATATTTGGGACATTTGCGTTCACACCACGTTCATCATATTGCCAGTCGCTGAGCATGGTACTGCTGGTATCATTGCTCAGCATCTGAGCAATAGTAAGGCTGTGAACATTCTGTTTTCTGGTTTAGGTCCCACTGAGTTTGAGCGTGTGAGTCATCTCTCCACTGCGAGAGAGATCTGGGCTACCCTCAAGGCACACCATGAGGGAACAGCACAGGTCAAGGCTCGGCTCTATCAGACCTACCGGCGTGAATATGAGAATTTCACACAAAAGCCGAGTGAATCTGTTGAGGCTTTGTTTGGTCGTTTTCAGTCGATCATTAACAAGCTTCGGGACAACAAGACTGAGGGTGCTCAGTTAGTCTCAGATCACGAGCAGGCGCTCAAGGTTCTCCATACCTTGGACCCAAAGATCTGGGAGATCAAGGTATCCTCTATCGTTGAGAGTACTTCTTACGATACCTTGACCATTTCTGAGTTGTTTAGCAAGTTGAAGGCCACTGAGGTAGATATCCAGCTGAGATCAAATCTCACTGGTTCTGGATCAAAATCCCTGGCCCTTGCTACACCTTCTGTTGATCCCTCTGCTGTGAGTTGTGCTGGGTTCTCCTTGATGTCTATCACTGAGGACCAGCTTGAGTCTTTGGGAGATGATGATTGTGTCTCTTTAACAACCAGGTGCGTCGTGTCTATGATAAGAGAATGTTCAAAAGACACGACACAAAATCTGGATGCTTTGAGTGTGGTGATCCAGGACACTTCATCGCCGACTTCCCCAAGCGCAATGGTCACAAGAAGGGCACCGGTGGTGGCTTCCACGACTCCGGCAAGCACGAGAGCTCATCCTTCAACAAGGGCAAGCCGAAGACCAGATTCTTCAACAAGGCCTTCTTCGCCGAGATGGAGAAGAGCTACTCCAAGCGGTCTACGTCTTCTTCCTCTTCATCGAGCTCAAGCGATGAGGAGATCGCCATCAGGAAGGGGAAGGACAAGGACGATCCGGCGGGCCTCTGCTTCATGGCTTTCGAAGACAAGCCAAAGAGCCGCTCACACCAGCGCCGAAGATCCCGCAAGAGCTTCTGTTCAATGGCTCTTGGGGATAAGGAAGAAAAGAGCTCCTCCGACCACTCCGATGACGACGACAACAAGGTATCATCCTACGAGCGCGAAATCGTTGATTTACTTGAGAGCAATCATCAGGAGTTGAAATATCGGGAAAAACTGCTTAGGGGGGCTAAGAAGAGGATAGATGAGTTAGAGAGTGAGCTTGCCGTGGCCAACGATAGAATTGAGAGTCTATCTTCTTCCCCTTGCTTGGGTGATAGCAGTGAGTGCCCGAAGTGTGAGGTGCTTCTGTGTGACCTGTCGACTCTGAAGTCCAAGTACACAAAAAGGTTTGATGAGAGGGACGCTTTGGCCACTGAGCTTGAAAGCGCTCAGCTGGAGCTGAAAGATGCTCAAGCCACTGTCGTCGCACCCTGTGTTGATTGCCCATATCATCTAGCTGTCTTAGCTGAGCTGAAATCCAAGGGCGATGAACAGTTGGGTTATTTAGAGAGGTTGAGAGCTGAGCTTGCGCAGACTAGGCTAGAGCTTGAGACATTGTCAGTTCCACCCACTGTCTGTGAGAACTGTCTGTCTCTTAGAATGGAATTGATTAAGCCGAAAGCCGAAAAGTTTGTCCAAGTAGAGAGTGAGTGTGAGACCTGCTTGTCTCAGGTGGAGGTTCTAGCATCCTTGAGAGAGGAGCTAGCTGATTCTCAGAATGAGAACTTTTACCTCCGTTCTATCCTAAGTTGGATCAGTGCCAGAGAGCCACAGCTCGGCATGATGATCCAGCAGTTCAAGAGGCAGGATGGGTTTGGGGTAGGTTACACCTACACCAAGGCTGACTTTGAGAGTGCCATTAGCCGGGCAGTGGAGTGGAGTAAAATGACTCCAGAGAAGAGGTATCCCAAGACTCACTCCACTGAGTCTTCCCAGGCTTGTCAGCCCAAGGATGGAGTAATTCATGAACCACCCAAAGCTCCACCCAAGAAACCTATCTGGGTTACAAAGCCCAAACACCTCCACTCTTCTCTAGACTCTCTTCCTGGACCCTCTCAACCCAAGAAGACCACACCAAACACCACCAAGCCCAAGAACCCTAAATCTCAACCACATCCCAAAAATCCCACCTATCATTGTGAGTATTGCCAGAGAGACGGGCATCTTGCGGAGTTTTTCTTCAGGAGGAAGCGGGTTGAGAGAGCAGGGAGAGCTCGTGGTGGTCACGAGCAGTTCTACCAGCAGGGTGGTAGACTGCGTGTTCCTCGACGCGGAGAGAGGCTGGAGGCCAGGCCGCGTCGTGTAGGTGGTGGTAGAGGAGATGACTTTCTTGCCCATGCTCCAGTTGGTGGTGTCCGTTCCGGCAGAGTTCCAGACCGCGTTGGCTACGGTTCTGGACCTCATGGCCGCAGGGTTAGGCAGAACCGAGGACCGCGCTTTGAGCCGCGTTTTGGTCCAAACTCTTTTGATGGTTTTTGCTTTCCATCTTTTGAGCAGATGGCTCGACACTGGTTTAGTTCTTTTACTAAACCTGGTGCCGAACCATTTGCTCCCACTTACAGCCACTGATTGAACAGGACCGGGGACTGGAGGATGTTTGGATCATGGACTCAGGATGCTCTCGTCACATGACGGGACATCGCAGATGGTTCTCCAGTCTCACTCCCCCGAGCTTCAAAGAATACATCACGTTCGGGAACAGCGGTCAAGGGAAGGTAAGTGGCATAGGCTCAATTCGCATTTCAGATCATTTCTCTTTGAAGAATGTTGCTTTGGTTAAAAATTTGAACTTCAATTTGATTTCTGTTTCGCAACTTCTTGAGGATGGTTTTGAAGTGCGTTTTAAGAAGGACAATTCTTCTGTGATTGATTCTAGAGGGTCTTTGATTTGCCAGATTTTACCATTCGGTAAAGTTTTTCGAATCGACTTCTCTAGTTCTTTTGGCCCTTCTCGCTGTTTGATTGCTGGATCTTCTTCGGAGCTCTGGAAGTGGCATAGGAGGTTAGATCATTTGAGTTTTGATCTGCTAGTCAGGTTAAGCTCTATGGACCTCATCCGAGGATTGCCCAAGCTTAAGATGGAGAAGGATCTAGTTTGTCATCCCTGTCGTCATGGGAAAATGGTTGCCGCCTCTCACTCACCTGTGACTCAGGTGATGACTTCGTATCCGGGCGAGCTTTTACATTTGGACACCGTAGGTCTAGCTCGGGTACGCTCAGTCGGTGGGAAGTGGTATGCACTTGTGATTGTTGACGATTTTTCTCGATTCTCGTGGGTTTTCTTTTTGGAGTCTAAGGATGAGACTTTTCATTTTGTTCATGACCTGATTTTGCAGCTGAAGAATGAGAACAATGGTCGGATGCGAGCAATTCGCTCTGACAATGGCTCTGAGTTCAAGAACTCTCAATTCGTCAGCTTCTGTAGTAATCAGGGTCTGGATCATCAGTTTTCTTCTCCTTACACCCCCCCACAGAACGACGTCGTGGAACGAAAGAACCGCACGCTAGTCGAGATGGCCACGACGATGCTCGATGAGCACAGGACTCCTAGGCATTTTTGGGCTAAAGCCATGAACACGGTTTGCTATCTGGCTAACCGCATCTTTCTTAGAGCTTACCTTGGTAAGACATCATATGAATTGCGGTTTGGCAGACAGCCCAAGGTGAGCCACTTGCGAGCGTTTGGTTGCAAGTGCTTTGTGCTCAAGAAGGGAGGGCATTTGGACAAGTTTGAGTCTCGTTGCTGGGATGGTGTTTTTCTTGGATACGCTTTGCATTCTCGAGGCTTCCGTGTTTGGAACCTCGAATCCTAGCTGCTTGTCGAGACTTGTGAGGTTTCATTTGATGAGTTCTTGACTTCTTTGACTCCTTCTTTTGAGCCCTCTGATGGTGAGCTCGGAGAGTCCATCTTCGAGGAAGATGATGACACTCCAGCCGCTAATGAGGGTGGGCCTTCTGCACTCCCCGCAGATCCCACACCTTCTGAGACTTCGACTGAGGATGAGGGTGGACCTTTGATCACTTCTTCCACTTCGATCGAGCCCCCTCAGTCGAGTCCAGAGGTGCCAGCTGCTGACTCCGGTGAGGTGACTTCAGATCACCAGGGAACCCGAGCAGTTCAGCGTGACCATCCCTCAGAGCTCATCATAGGTGATCTGACTGAGAGAACTTTGCGTTCTTCTGCCTCTCTTGCTGTGTTTGCTGAATCTGCGTTTGTTGCATCTTTTGAGCCCAAAGACATTTCTCATGCTCTTTCTGATTCTAACTGGATTAATGCTATGCAAGAAGAGCTTGAGAACTTTGTCCGCAATCGGGTTTGGACACTAGTTGAGCCGCCACCAGGATGCAACCCCATAGGTACCAAGTGGGTGTTTAAGAACAAACAAGGTGAAGATGGGGTTGTGGTGCGCAACAAAGCTTGACTAGTTGCCCAGGGTTTTTGCCAGAAGGAAGGTATTGACTTTGAAGAAACCTTCGCTCCTGTTGCCCGCCTTGAGTCCATTCGTATTCTTCTAGCTTTTGCCGTTTCGAAAGGTTATAAGCTTTTTCAAATGGACGTTAAGAGTGCTTTTCTGAACGGGTTCATAGAGGAGGAAGTTTATGTTAGGCAACCCCCCGGTTTTGAGAACCCTAAGTTTCCTCGACATGTTTTTAAGTTGCAAAAAGCTTTATACAGGTTGAAGCAAGCCCCTAGGGCTTGGTATGACCGGTTAAAGCAATTTTTGTTGGGGAAAGGCTTTGTGATGGGTTCTGTGGATAAAACTCTTTTCTTGCTCAGAGATGCTTCAGATTTCTTAGTTGCTCAGATTTATGTGGACGATATTATCTTTGGCAGTACTACTGATTCTCTTGTGTCCAAGTTTTTTGAGCAGATGCATAGTGAGTTTGAGATGAGCCTCATGGGTGAGCTCAAGTATTTCTTAGGGCTCCAGATCAAGCAGACCAGGGACGGCACCTTCATCCACCAAGGTAAGTACACTCGCGACATGCTTAAGAAATTTGACTTTGGTGGTGAATTGAAGCCGCAGATGACCCCGATGGGGACTTCTGGGGGTCTGGACAAGGACGAGAGCGGCGTCAAGGTCAATGAAAGGGAGTTTCGAGGGATGATCGGTTCATTGTTGTACTTGACGGCAACAAGACCGGACATACAGTTCGCCGTGGAACTTTGCGCGCGTTTCTAGTCTTCACCACGCGCGTCTCATCGGCAGGCCGTCAAGCGCATTTTCAGGTATCTTACTTATGCGCCCGATCTTGGTCTTTTCTATTCAGCATCATCTTCTCTCGATTTATCTGGCTTTTCGGACGCCGACTTTGGTGGGTGCCGGTTGGATCGCAAGTCGACTTCCGGTACTTGCCAGTTTCTAGTCTTCACCACGCGCGTCTCATCGGCAGGCCGTCAAGCGCATTTTCAGGTATCTTACTTATGCGCCCGATCTTGGTCTTTTCTATTCAGCATCATCTTCTCTCGATTTATCTGGCTTTTCGGACGCCGACTTTGGTGGGTGCCGGTTGGATCGCAAGTCGACTTCCGGTACTTGCCAGTTTCTTGGTTCTTCACTTGTCTCTTGGTCTTCTCGAAAGCAATCTGGAGTTGCTCTTTCGACCACTGAGGCTGAGTATGTAGCTGCTGCTAGCTGCTGCTCACAGTTAGTTTGGATGATTTCCACTTTGCGAGATTTTGGGTTGTTCTTTCCTACCAGGGTTCTATTGTTTTGCGACAGCACCAGTGCTATTAGTGTAAGGAAAAACCCGTGTCTCCATTCCAAAACCAAACACATTGATGTGCGCTTTCACTTCTTGCGGGATCAATATGAGAAAGGTGTCATTGACCTTGTTCATGTTGATACCCATCATCAGTTGGCTGACATTTTCACCAAACCCCTAGATCAGTCTACATTTGAGCGTTTACGAGGGGATTTGGGTGTTGTGTATCCTTTTTAGGATATTTTGCGTCAGTTTTTCTTTCTTCTTTACTCTTTTCTTGAGTCGTTTTGTGTGTGTTCATATCTTGCATATTCACATATCACACTTTAGAGCTGCTTGTGTTATATGATTGAAATACTTTACTTATTCTAGCTGGTACATGCTTTTGATTACTTGTCGATGATCATGCTTTGCTTCAGTTCACTTGATATGTCTGATATCTGTCATATGCATGGCTTTTTTTATGCTTTAAAATTGAAAAATGATCACCATTGCTTCTGGTAATTAGCATGCGTAGGCTGAATGTTCTTGCTATCAGTTGCATGCCTTGTAGCTAGTTCCTGACTTAGATGCAAACATGCAACTTGGACATCTGTGTGCTTTATTCATGGAAAATGTGCTATAAAATAATGGAAAACTAGCAAAATGAAAATTCCATGCCTTTTTATGCTTAAAATTGAAAATATCCAGGTGGCTTTGTCTTGTCGCATTGCATTGTTCTGGACTGCGTACCGTAGCACTTTGGTATGAACTAGGACATTGTAGTGTATGCCAAGACCAATGTCTTAAGCTTCTGATGGTCCATTTCTGGCCTAGGCTTGACTTGGTCGGTCAGCATAAGGTTTGACATGCAAATAACCCCTGGCAAAAAATGAAAAAGGAAAAAGAAAAAGCTTGAAAATTGAACTGATAACAAGTTTGCTGAAGCACTGTGATTTGGACAATGCTTAACTTGGTAGATATCAGTTAGCTTTTGCATTTCATGCTTTACCTTGCTTGTTTACTCGAAAATGTGGTGATGCTTTTGTTTGCAAAAAAAACTGAAAAATGTGTGCAAATGACTTTCTTTAGATATCATCTGTTGCACTGATCATGCCATGTATCATTCAGTATGTCTTTTGCTGTATTTGTTAGATGTTGTAATTGCAGTCAATCATATCTGAGAAGCATGCTTTCTACACTCCTTATGCACTCTAGTTGAATTCACTGCATATTTTGAGGGGGAGTTGCATTTCAGGGGGAGTCTGTGTCTCGATTGAGTGCTTGATGAGTTCACTTATCAATAAGGGGGAGAAAATTTGGGATCAGAGTTTAAGGGGGAGTTCTTACTCTGTTGATATCCTTGTTGTTCTGACATCGCACTCATTTTGAGCGTTTACTTTTGGTTAAACCATAATGACCGCTTCTTGCTTTTGTTCGGCTTTTGGTCATTAGGGTTAACCTTTTACCTTATTTTTCTTCTTCCTTGTTTTTCTTGTGTTTTGTTTTTCGTGTTTCCACATTTGTTCGCAGGTGCTGAAGAGCTGAAGAAGAGGAGTGTTGACAATGCACTCATCAAGGGGGAGATTGAGGAGCCATGCTGAATAGCGTGGGTCTCATGGCTCCAGAAGTGATGAGTCATTGTCAACGATAGTCAAAGAGGACAGAAGAAGAGATCTGCTGTTTTATGGGCCGCGTGTGACTCAGGTTCACGGGCAGCGAGCGACTGTCGGGCAGAGGAGGCTGCGAAGTCGGGCTGGCCCAATCCGGGTGCATGGGCCAGAAGTAGTAGAAGACCCACTGGGCTGTTGACCAGGGTTGACTCAGGTACACGGGCGGTGAGTGATTGCCGGGCTGAGAGAGCTGCGGAATCGGGCCGGCCCAATCCGGGTACCTGGTGCAAAGTCGGTGGAGGCTTTGTCAGTTTCGGCGCAAAATTGACAACCGTCGATCTTGTATCCGACTGTCCAGAAGAGAAGCCGTAGTCGTTACGAAAGCTTAGCTTCCGGATAAGTCATCTATAACTCTAGGCCCACAGTCAGTCAGTCGTGTCTGTAAAAATACCTAAGGGCAGTAGAGTCTTTTCCTTTATTCTTGCGTCTGTAAAAACCCTAAGGGGCTGGTAGAATATTCCTAGTGTTGGGCAGCCTATAAATAGGGCCCCAATCCCTAGGGTTTGGACTACCCTTCTAGAAATCATTTTTCCATCATTCCTTGGGTCACTTTTGTTCCTGCGCTCTCTCTCTTCTATTCCTGGTTGTGTGCGCCGCCAGAGATTTGTTTTCCTGCTTGCGTTCATTTTGTTCTTCATTAATGCAGTAAGATTTTGTTCTGTGTTGTGTGTGTGGCGTGCATTGTGTGATTATGGATCTGTAGCAATCATTTCGTTCATAGTGATTTTATTCCCTGTTGTGAAGGCTTCGAATTGCTTCTGTTCTCTCCTGTTCTTCACGAAGAGTGTACTAGTTCCTACTGTTTGCAAGTAGTACTACTACTATAGCAACAGTACACTAGTGCCAGCTTTTTGATTTTCTTGCGCAGCTTTTTAATCGAAGTTTACAGACCCTAGCAACTTTTCTGTCTGTTTCCTGGCGAAGCCATCCTCTCTATTCGAAGCCCCTCAGCTCCGTGAGGCAGGCTTCGATCTAAGATACTCAAAGGCTTCGTTGGAACTTCGAACTTCGTTATGTGTCCTGAGTTGCTAGCTGCGGAGTACTTTTCGAACGGACAGCGTCACATACTTCGAACGACGGTGCGAAGGTACTCAGCCTCGAGCTCTTCGAAGTCCACACTTCGATAGGTTTCGAAGTTGGCTTCGAAGCTTGTCGTTCTGTTAGGCTTCACTTTGGTTTCTTTGTCTCGTGTCAGCCTTCGCTTCTCTTTTCGAAGCTTTCTCTTTTCGAAGGTAGAGTGTAGGCTTCGAATTTGGTGCCTCTGTCGTGTGACAGGCTTCGCTTCTTTGTTCGAAGCTTGTCTGTCTGTGTGTTGCGTTCGAAGTTTTCTGTTCGAAGGTTTGGCTTCGAAGTACTTGGTTCGAAGCTGTGTTCGAAGTCTTACCTTCGAAGTACTCACTTCGAAGCAGGCTCCGATTTTCTCATACTTCGCTTCGAAGCATACTTCGATTCTTACCTTCGGCATTTTCACAACACCTTCGACTTACTTCGATTCCTGTCACCTCCGAACTAGACTTCGCTCAGCGAAGTAGACCTCGACCTCCGAAGCAGGCTTCGGCCAGCGAAGCAGGCTTCGATCTGCGAAGCAGGCTTCGCCGAGATTCGAACAGGAGACAGATTTGAACAGGTAACTTCTCTTATCTCTCATAGTGCACCGAGGTTGCTTTACTGAGAAGTTTGACTTGCCTAGTCTTGCATATATTGTTTATTTGTCTATTAGCACTGCCTTGATAGTACTCTGTTTGTCATCAGCTGCTTCTAGGCTAGATACCTTTAGACTTAGGCTATCTGTTTATTTTCTGCTACTTAATCTTTTGAGGTGCGTTGGGTATTGGGAATAGGCCATTGATTCGAAAGAATTTTTAAGGCACCCATTCACCCCCCTCTAGTCGCTACTTTCGGTCCTACAGGGGTGCGGTAGCTTCGGTGAGAAGCCTTGAGCCTAACGGCCTTCGCTTCACCAAAGTCAGCCTTCGATACAGTGACGGTTTTGAGCCGAAGCAACAAAAGCCCTTGGGCCTTCGCACCAACACCTTCGGAGTGGACCACCATGGCTTCGCAGCTTCTCCCAGCTCGAACTCCGTCAGTCCGTGTACCGAAACCATGCATGGCCGAAGTACCTCAAGTCAACCTCGCTCCGGAGCCAGCCTTGCTCCGAAGCCTGCTTCACTCCGAAGCCCCACCTTTGGAGTACCACCCTTCGAAGTCCCTCCTTCATCCAAGGCCTCTGCATGAAGCATTCCATGTGCACTTCGTCGCAGTGTCTCTCCCCGAGCACACTCCTCGACGAGCCTCACCCGGACCATGCCTTCGATGCACCTCGACTTCTAAGACCTTCGTCGAGTAACCCTTCGAGTGTCTCCCTCTGGAGCACACTTCGAACACCTTGCCTCTGCTGAGGACTTGATCCACCATACTCCGAAGTCACTCCTTCCGGAGTACCCTTCGAAGTGCCTCGCCTCCGAGGACTTCGTCTCGGAGTACCTTCACCCGGAGTCACACTCCGCACTTACTGCCTTCTCCTAGTGCACCTCGACCCGAGGTCCGACCTCGACCCCTTCGCAGCCTTAGTGACGTAGCTCCCCGCTCCCCTGGCATCAAGCCTCCCGCTTGACCCAGGTTCACTTGCTACGAACCGTCCATCACCTCTGAATTCCCCTACGCACCATAGACAAGCAGACAAGTGTATCCAGTACCCCGAAGACCTCTCCGGGTTAGCAACCTTCGGCACACACTCTGGTGTGCCGCCCAAAGTACCGAGACCTTCGGTACAACCAATCATCGTGTACTATCGGACCCCTCCGACAGGCACACTCCGCTGCAACAGCTGCAGCAACCAAAGCCATCGAACCCTTCGGTGAAACAGCCTCCGAACAGCTTCGGAGAACCAACCTCCGAACCCCTTCGGAGGTACCCCTTCGAACCAGAGGGTAAACACTGTCAATCACTCATCACAGACTCTGAAACCAACCCTTGGTTTCTCATTATCTCTACCTTCTCTTGGCACAAAAGTAACATCCCAAACTTATATATTATCTTTTGATAGTCTTGACTTGGCCCCCAATCAACTTCCATGATGATCCATTACCTTGATGTGCTCTCAGCATATCGCTTTATCCATGTAAGTATTTCTGTAATTGAATAGCAACACATTTCATGGTGTAGCGTACATTGTTCAAATAAAGAAAATGTAAGTCTAATATAGAATGCATGTACCTTGGGTTGTTTATTATAAAGCATAACCATGGTCATATCCCAGCTTGTGATGTCCTCATCACCTTTGATGCTCCGAAACTGGGGGACATGTGTTGATGCCAAGATTTGGTCAAGCCCAGGCCCACTATAGATGTCGCACAATCAACTGAAGTCAATGAGGTCCGATAAAAGATGGTCAAAGAAGTCCATCCATGTTGTTACAATATGACTAGACATGCAGGATCTGATAAAGGAGAGAGAAGATAAAGATGATCCAGAATCAGTTACAATGTGGATTGCTTGGATGGCAAGTCTCTAGACTACTCTTCGGCGCATCGCCGCCCTTGGCTTCCCAAGGTTAATCTCGGCGAGATTTGGCACTCGGAGCTGGGCTGCATCATTCCGATCTCCAACGAAGAGATGACTCCCTCCACCCCGACAATCGTATCAGCGAGGTCAATGTTCTTTAAGGCTACATCATATCGATCTCTTGAAGACATCGGTTGAGTCAATGCAGTCGCCGGTTTATCCCAGTATATCAACTAGGTCTAAGGTTGCATCAGATTGATCTCTTAGATTGATGTGATTTAGGTATCATAGTTTGAGGCTTCATTGGGTAGGTCCAACATCTCTTTCTATTGTATCTGCTTCATGTTGTATACCGTTTATCTAGAAAAGCATTCCCGATACTTTGAAGTATTATTAATTTCATCATGACTAGATATTATCTTGGTTAGGTCCAATCTTGTTATTATGATGATTTTGATGATACTGATATGTTATTGAGTGCGTTTTATTTATTTCTATCAGAGTACAAGCCGATATGTTACCTTTAATTCCATGGTCTATTTCATGTGCTCTCAGGAGATACCCATTGGCCATCACCCACGATTGTCTCGTCCTATCGGTTGTTGGCATATTTAGCTCGATCGTCCTGCAGTAGTCATCGGTCTTATGATCGATCGACATATTCGTTGACGATTATCTTATCCTCACCATAGTCATCAGCTTGGCAGTCGATCAGCTCTACTACTAACGATGTTGTCTTCTTTGACTCCTTATCAGTTACAAGGTCAAACTGATTAGCACGCTCAAAACCTTCTTTTTAAAGATTATAGGACCTGCACTAGAGTTATGCAGATCTCCCAAACCACACGTCTAACCAAAAACTAGACCAACAACACCTTTTATAATATTTTATGCATTCTTCTACCATAGTCGGCCAAAAGTAACCTGCCCTACGAAGCAACCATTTCATTTTCTAGGCCAACTAGTGTGTTTCGCATATGCCATCATGTACTTCACACATTACCACTTTGTCTTCTTCAACTCTTATGCATTTAAGGAGAACCCCATCGGTCGTCCGATGGTACAAGTCTTCCCCGAGAAAAATGTATCTTGTTGCTTGATATCTGAGTTTTCTTGGTGCCGATGTCGAAGGATTTTACAAGTAATGAATGATATCGTACCTCCAATCATTAGCCTCTATATCTACGATCTCCACCTTGATTGACTTGGCCATTGGCTTATATCCTGACATTGTCTTGGCCAAGTCATTTGCTTCTGAGTTCTGTTCCCTCGGGATATGAGTAAGGGTTATGCTTCGGAAGCTTGACATTGTGGCTTGACACCGATCATGATATTCTTTGAGCATGCCATCCTTGCACTCGTACTCATCTAACAGCTACCTCATTACTAGCAAAGAGTCTCCCATGATTTCTATTGTATCGGCGCCGACTTCTTCTAATAGTTGTAACCCTTTTAATACTAGTTTGCATTCGGTTTGGTTATTGGTAGAGAAAGGTTTGATGGTATATGCGAATTCAAATGATGCCCCCGAGGGGAGACAATTACTAGGACTATACCGCATCCATGCCGACACACCAATCCGTCGAAGAATAAGCTCCATGGTGTCGGCTCGACATGAGTCACTACCTCATCTTTGTAACTACGAAATTGGCTATCGCTTGTCCCTTTATTGCTTTAGCCGATTCATAACTAAGATCAAATTCGGTGAGAGCGAGGACCCACTTTCCGATACGCCCTTTCAACACTGGGGCCGATAGCATATACTTGATGCCATCAACCTTACATATCACCATGCACTCTGATTATAGTAGGTAGTGTCTCAGTTTGGTGCAAAAGAAGTATAGGCATAAATGCAGCTTCTCCATAGCGGGGTATCGGGTCTCGGCATCCAGTAGCCTTCTACTGAGGTAGAAAATCACGCTTTCTTTCTTATCAATCTCCTGTACTAGGACCGATCTAATACCTTGATCATCGGTTGACAAATATAACCAGAATGGAGTCCCTTTCAGCGGTAGCATCAGCACTAGAGGTGAGGCTAGGTATTCTTTCATCTTGTCACGCATTTTGCTACTTTTCTCCCCATATGAATTCTTGGTCAGGCTTCAGCTTCAATAGTGGAGTGGCGGCTCTATTTTTATTCACAGATCAGCTATGAATCTTCTAAGAAAATTTATCTTCCCGATCAGTCACTAAAACTTAGTTTTATCGGCAGGGGTTTGGGTGTTCTTAATTGATTCAATATTGTGTTGGCTTATCTTAATCCCTCTTTCATGCACAATAAAGCTTAGAAACTTCCCCACTGATACTCCAAAGGCACCCTTCTCGAGATTCATTTTTAATCCATATTTCCTAGCTCTCTCAAGACTTGACGTAGATCGGCCATGTGGTCTTGACTGCTGCTTGATTTTTACCATGATGTCATCTATATATATTTCCACAAACAAGCCGATCAAGTCATGGAAAATATAGTTCACGACCCTTTGGTAAGTTGTTCCGGCATTTTTCAAACCGAAGATCATCACCACTCACTTATAAAGTCCAATAGCGCCTGGGCACCAGAAGGCCATCTTGTGGATGTCTTCGTCAACCATGAAAATTTGATTATAACATGCATTCCTGTTCATGAAGCTGATAATCTTGTGACCCGACACAACATCCACTAGCAAATCCGTGATTGGCATTGGATATTCATCTTTCGGGGTTGCTTTATTCAGATCTCTAAAGTCAACACATATTCTAAGCTTCCCACTTTTCTTCCATACTGGCACAATATTGGATACCCACTCTGCGTATTGGCAAGGTCTTATGAATCCTGCGTCATATAACCATGTTACCTCGGCCTTGATATCGTGATATATTTCCGCCTTGAACCGCCAAGGTGACTGCTTGAATGGCCGATACCCTTGTCTTATAGGGAGCCGATGTTCTATGATTGATTGGCTTAGTCCTAGCATTTCATGATATTACCATGCGAAGCAATCCCGATATTCTCATAATAATGTGATCAATTCATTCTTTATTTCATCGGGCAGTTGAGCACTTACAAATGTTGGCCTCGGTCTATCACCGAGTCCGATGTCTACCTCCTGTATCTCATCGGTTGTGGCGAAGCCTTGACCAAGTTTGCCTTCTGCTTCGTCCATGTCACCATGAAAGGGTAAGCTTGGGTTGTTCATTACTGATTGGTTTGATTTTGTTATTTGATACTTCAAGAAAATCACTGTCCTAAGCCTTGCCGAACAAGCAGACAACTTCTTCCATCTCCCATATCTATAAATCGGCTATTGCCACTATTGGCGTGCTTTTTGGTCACACACTGAAACACACGTATTTTGGGGTTACCTTATTCAGATCCCTAAAATCAACGCATATTCTGAGCTTTCCGCTTTTCTTCCATACTGGTACTATATTTGACACCCATTCGGCATATTAGCATGGTATTATGAATCCTGGCACCCCTTATAGTATCTTATACAGTCCTCCACCATTGTTGGCCAAAAGTAACCTGCCATTTGCAATAACCACTTCATTTTCTGGGTTGACTGCTACGTTCCGCATACCCCATCGTTCAATTCGCACATTACTACTTTAGATTCCTCGGTGCCTATGCATCTGAGGAGAACCCCATCAGTCTTCCAGCGATAAAGGTCTTCACTGAGCATGACATACTATTGACACGGAAATACGCCCCCGCACTTGGGCCGGTTCAACATCCAAAAGTATCGCACCGATACTGACGCCACGTTCCGACTACCCTTAATAGTGATAAGGGATTTGGAGTCGCTAGGCAATCAGATAAATAGTTAATATTTTAATCCCATTGGCTGAAAGTGTCAGTAATAATGCAAACCGAAATAAAATGACTAAAATACCTAGAATCGGCAAATTCGGAGGCCGGTTCGGAGTTACAGCGGAGACTAGCCCGAAGGGTCCCTAGGGCACCTTCGGCCTTAAGCCCGGTCAAACCTGAGGTACAACCTCGGTCGGACAGAGGGGTTGCGAAGAGGCTTCGGGGTTGAGCCCCAAAGGCAGGCGCGAAGGGTGGCTCCGGGCGGTCTGACCGGTAGAGCTCCCTCGGTCGGACCGATGGGGTCTCCTTGGTCGGACCATGCGGGTAGGCTTCGGCGCGCGTGGCTCCGGCATGGTGCAATGCGAGGGGGCTTCGAACGCAACCTTCGGGCTCCGGCGCAACGTGGTGTGAAGGGTCCTAGTTGGACCGACAGAGTGCTGTCGGTCTGACCGGTTGTTGCCGACAACGGCATGATGAGGTCCAGTCAAACCGGGGTCTCAACGCCGGTCGGACCGAAGTAGCAGATCGGATCTACTAAAACTCGGAAGCCCTAGCAAATGATCCTCAATTGCCTCCAAATTTTGTAGGGATGCTTATGAGGGAAATTGATCTGCAAAAACCACAAAAGATCAGATACAATTCAGCCAAGGGGCCGAATTACCAAATATGGCGATAAAAACCGATAAAAAGGATAGCAATCTATTACATGGATTAACGGGAGGTTCACAAGCAAACTAGCAAGGGATACCGTGATTACGGATGCGGTGGACGGAGTGCTTTCAAGCAAACCCACGAAGATCTACTATCTAATGCAAAAAGTAAAGAAAAGTAAATGCGATTCAAAGCTAGGGCTTTGGATTTTGGAGATTGGAGAGAGCCCTTGAATCAGCCTTGCCCCTAGTATTTATAGGGGGTGGGCTAGTGGTCCCTGGCGCAAAATATCAGTAGGATTCGGCCACAATTCGGTTAAGATAAGATTTGGATAAAAACCACCCGAATCCACTTTGGATTCATATTTTGAACCCCTGACCGGTCTGACCGAGCTCATGGGGCCGGTATGACCGGGCCTACATGGCCGGTTGAACCGGCCTACTATAGCCGGTCAGACCGTCCTGTGCCAGGTTTGGCATATTTTCGGTCAAAAATATCATTTTTCAGTATTTTGCCTAGTTTTACCATTAATGCCATTTTTTTGCTATAAACACATACCTAGTCGCCTGATACCGAAGCTTCCTGGGCGCCGATGTTGAGGGTTCCTTCAAATAGTTAATACCTCCAATCATCGGCCTCTATTTCCGCGATTTCAACTTCAACCGACCTGGTCATCTGCTTGTATCCTGATGCTGTCTAGGCCAAATCATTTGCCTCCGAATTCTGTTCCCTTGGGATGTGAGTGAATGACATGTTTCGAAAGTGCGCCATTATAACCTGGCACTAATCCTAGTACTCTTTCAGTGTATCATCCTTGCACTCATACTCATCCGATAGTTGTTTTATGATAAATAAGGAATCGCTGAGAATCTCAACTGTATCGGCTCCCACTTCTTCTAGTAATTGTAACCCGTTCAACAGAGCTTCGTACTCGGCCCGGTTATTGGTGGCAAATGGCTTGATGGTGTACGCGAACTCAAATGGTGCCCCCCGAGGGGAAATGATCACCAGGCCGATACCGCACCTGTGCCGACATATCGATCCATCAAAGAATAATGTCCATGGTACCGGCTCTATGTGAGCTACCATCTTGTCGTAGTGTTGAACTATAAAATTGGCTATTGCTTGGCTTTTTATCGCCTTAGCCGATTCATACTTGAGGTCGAATTTGGTCAAGGCAAGGACCCATTTTCCGATACGCCCCTTCAAAATTGGGGCCGATAGCATATATTTGACAACATCAGCCTTGCACACTATAGTGCATTCAGTCGACAGTAGATAATGCCTTAGCTTGGTGCATGCGAAGTATAAACACAAGCAAAGCTTCTCCACCATCGGGTACTGGGTCTCAGCGTCCAGGAGCCTCCTGCTGAGATAGAAAATCACCCTCTCCTTCTTGTCAACCTCTAGAACAAAAACTGCGCAGATGACTGCCTCATCATCCATATAAATATAATTTGAACGGGGTCCCCTTCTATGGCAATATCAGTATCGGTGGTGATCTCAAATATTCTTTGATTTCGTCGAACGCCTTCTACTGCCTATCTCCCCACACAAATTTCTGACCCTACTTCATCTTCAACAGTGGCGTGAAGGGCTCTATTTTCTTCGAAAGATTGGATATGAATCTTCTAAGGAAATTTATCTTCCCGATCAGTGAATGTAGCTCGGTCTTATCGATGGGGGGTAGGGTGTTCTTGATGGCCTCAATACTGCGCTGGCTGATCTCAATCCCCCTTTCATGTACGATAAAGCCCAAGAATTTCCCCGTCGATACCCTGAAAGCACACTTCGTTGGATTCATCTTCAGCCCGTACTTCTGAGCTCTCTCTAAAACATGGCGTAGATCAACCACGTGGTCCTGAACATCGCTTGACTTGACCACGATATCGTCAATTTATATCTCTACCAACCTACCGATCAGGTCATGAAAGATGTAGTTCATGGCTCTCTGATAGGTTGCTCCAGCGTTCTTCAGGTCGAAGGTCATTACTGCACACTCATATAGCCCGATGGCGCTTGGACATCGGAAAGTCATCTAGTGGATGTCTTCTTCGGCCATGAAGATTTGATTAACACCTACATTCCCATCCATGAAGTTGATGATCTTATGACCCGACGCGGCGTCCACCAATAAATCTACAATTGGCATCGGGTACTCATCTTTTGGGGTTTCCTTATTCAGATCCCTGAAATCAACGCATATTCTGAGCTTTCCGCTTTTCTTCCATATTAGTACTATATTTGACACCCATTCGGCATATCGACATGGTCTTATGAATCCTGCGTCATACAGTCTAGTCACCTCAGCCTTGATGTCCGGGTATATTGCTGCCTTAAATCGCCGAGATAGCTATTTGAACGACCGATACCCCTGTTTTATCGGTAGCCGATATTCCACGATTGATCGACTTAATCCCAGCATCTCATGATACTCCCATGCAAAGCAATCTCGATATTCCCGCAACAACGCGATTAGCTCATCCTTCATCTCATTCGGGAGCTGAGTGCTTATGAAGGTTGTCTTGGTCTGTCGCCAGGCCCAATATCTACTTCTTGAAGTTCGTCGGATGTGTCGAAACCTTGACTGAGCTTGCCCCCCGGCCCGTCGATGTGGTCTTCGCAAAGCGAGCCCAGCTACCCGTTGGGGGCTGGCTCAACTTTATCATCTAGTCCTTGCTCGGTATGTCGAGCGTTGTCAAGACGGTGTCGTTGTTCTCACCCGCCATGGCTGAGTTGTTGGAGATGGTCCCACCGAGCGTGCCAAAAAGCGTGTTGGTGTGATTTTTGGTCACACACTGAAACACGTGTGGCCTGGGAGATCTTCTTGACTCTAGTGTAGGTCTTACGTCTTAGAAAAGGGTTCATGGTGTGCCAATCAGTTTGACCCTACAACTGATAAGGGTTCAAAAAATATAGATGTTATTAGCATAGCTGATCGGCTAGCAAGCCGATGATTGTGGTGTGAAAGATAATATCGTGAACCAGCGTGTCGATCGGCCGGATGGCCGATAGCCTGAGTTGGCCCAGTCAAGCGAGCGCGCCATCAGCCGATGGAGAAGACAGAATATACATATAGGCCGATGTTGTAGGACCGAAAGTAGCGACCAGAGGGGGGTGAATGGGCGCCTAAAAATTTCTTGCTAAACTATATTTTAATCCCAACACCCAAATAAACTTAACCAGACAAATAATATTTGCAAATAAAATTTCAGGAATTAAAGTTGTCTAGCTTAAAAAAGACTGTGTCCTAATTAAAATGATATTAAAGATAATCTAAATAAAAATACTACAGTAATTAAAAACACCTAGAAAACAATCACGAAAAATTTCTATTTCAGTCTAGAAATAAAATACTAATTAAATAAATAAAACATGGATCAATAAAAGTTAATTCGAAATTAACTCGAAAATATCGCACGTAAAAACTAGTATAAAAATATAACTTTGACTAATAAATTTTTCTATTCTTTTTATATGAGCAGATTAAATAGATAAAAAGTAATACAAGATAACTGATAAAAATTTAACAGATTAAAAAATTAACTTCGAGATTAATTTTTATGCTAATTAAAACTAGATAATTATCGGTTTAACTAGACTGCTAAAAATAGAGGATTAAAAACTAACTACGATTTTTTTTACGAAATTTCTAACTAGTTTTTATTCTAACTAAGAAATAGGAGATTAAAACAAACTAATCTGAAAAGCAGTCAACTCCTGCGTTGCTCCACGTCAAGAGCAGTGCTCTGCCTCCTCTGTATCCCGCCGGCGGGTCCAGCCAAGAAAAGCTGCAGGCACCAAAGGCCTTCTCTGTCACGCACGGAGTCAGAGACAAATGTAAAGGAAAAAAAATCCTGCCACAAGAAAAGTCATCGTTCGCCGCGAGATGCTTTCGCCTGAAGTGCATTAATATTTTTTTTCTCTCGCCGTTGATTGACTTCTTCGCGCAAGTTCCTTCGCCGTGCGTGCTCTGCTGCCAAACGCTGCGCCTGACTGCACCGTGAATCT